>JAEIFV010000669.1:0-176553 GCA_018904265.1 Lordiphosa collinella
ACCTTCTATCGGCGCACAGTGGCCGGATTCGCGAATTTGGCGTTGCAAAAATCGTAACTTTGAACGGAAAGAGATATTTGAAAATATCTCAAAGGGGCGATGATAGAAAATCTCTGTGGCTTTAAAATAAGCGTACGTTCAACTTTGTAGGTCCACAGGGTGTTTCAGCATCAGCTGCCAGCCAGCGGCACACTAAAAAAGTTGCATGAAATAAAATACTTTAATTTTTTTAAATCCATCATTTTAAAAATGAAGTTTTTAAACTATTTAAAATTAACAAAATTTTTTACAAAAAGATAATTTTTGCTTACTAAAAAATTTTTTCCGTACAAAATTAGTTCTAACTTGGGAATGGTTCATTTTCTTCTAAAATTCATATCATTAGTGCCTAATAGACTTTATATTTCTGGTGAATATTCATTGTTAATTCTTGATTGTCCCAAGTTGTGTCTGAGAGATGAGATACACGGTGATCAGATGAGGCCGACAACATGTTGAAAAGGTCCGAGTTTTCTTGATGTCGAATATTTTGCACGTGTTCGCATACCTATATTTATTGTTGTCCTTGTTTTTAGATTCTTAGGCATCTTCCCATTAATAAAAGTAGTTGTATTAGATGCTCACCATGATCTAATATTTTATGGACTGTAAGAGTAAGTTTTTCTCAGGATACTTTGTACATAAAAGATCTCTTGTCTCCTTGGCATATTTTTCATATTTGCATGCATCAAAACTTTTGCAGCAGCTTAAGACATTGAGAATGATTATAAACCGTTTGATGACATCTAGATGAATTCCTGTTATCTGAGCAGTTGCTCTCATCGCTGTCGAAGAATCTCCGGGGGTGTATTTCCATCATTTGTGCAGTCGACTTAGCCCAAGCTCCGCCAAAAACTTCTGCTGTATACCCTGTTGCCTCTACTTTCTAATAATTTTGTGTTGTCACTGTCATCAGAGTCGACTTCTGTCGTGGAAGAGTATATGTTTGAGCATGAAGTTCATTCATCTGATCCCCATGCAATGTAGAAATTCCCTATTCATAATTATGCTCGTCCGTTTTCGATGTCTCGAACTACTGAAAATCTATTTGCTTCCTTGCAGATGACACATGTCAAAGTTTGATTTGGTGCTTGTAATGTCGTTCAATACTTTTCCATCAACCATAGTCAAAAACTTTGAAGTCCAATCCAACGATTTTTGTTCTTCTTCTTCCCAAATACTATTTACCCAGACTAAATCGCAAATATCTCTATAACGTATAATCCGGCAAGTTTCGGTAGCCAGTAAATTTACAATACATTAATAAATAGACTAATATTTAATACGTATGCTCCGAAAACTACTGAACTCTGCTGAACTCGATGTGTCTGGGTCTATCAAAGTTAAAAACTCAACCAAAAATAGGTGTCCATAAGACGTGAATGTTAAACATTCAACTTTGAATTAATAAAGTTTTTTAATGCATTTACATTAAGAATTGATGCATCTTTTCAAAAAATCATCCAAACTTAAATCAGTATTACCGTTTGGTTTTTATACGACTTCAAAATTGACATTTAAACCCAAAAATAAAAATTCAGCAGTTTGAAAACTGTTAAACTTAAACCACCAAAACCCAAACTAAGTGACCAAATTCAATAAACCAATGTTTTTTGTTCTATCTGGTGTTCCTTATTGAATAAAATTACTTTGGTCAAAAAATCGACCATCGTGTCTGATTTTTGCAACGCCACCTGCGAGTCCGGCCACCGTGCGGCGGCTGTTAGGTTGCTGTATATGAGCTTATTTAATCGGTCAGCACTTTTTATACCCTTGCAGAGGGTATTATAAAATTGTCCGGATGTTTGTAACGCATAGAAGGAAGCATCTCCGACCACATAAAGTATATATATTCTTGATCAGCACGACGAGCTGAGTTGATTTAGCCTGCTGTCCGTCTGTCCGTCTGTTTCTATGCTATCTCCTCCGTCAGTTTTAAAGCTATCCTCACCAAACTTTGCACAAAGTCTTTGGTACAAATACGCTGCACATTTGTCGGAACCGGCCGGATCGGATGACTATAGCATATAGCTGCCATAGGGAACGATCGGTTGAAAAACTAGTCTTAAAGAGAAAAACTTTTTTTTTTTAATGGAAACGCCTCCCAAAGTAACGTATTTAGTTTACTATCCTTTCCCATGATTTCACTAAGTTTGGTCGAAATCGGATGACTATAGCATATAGCTGCCATAGGAACGATCGGTCGAAAAACTAGTTCTAGTGAGAAAAACTTTTTTGTTTTTAATGAAAACGTCCTTATCATTGGCATACACTTAATTTATATACTTTTACACAATTCTACAAAGTTTGGTCGAAATCGGATGACTATAGCATATAGCTCCCATAGGAACGATCGGTCGAAAACTAGTTCTAGTGAGAAAAACTTTTTTGTTTTTAATGAAAACGTCCTTTTATCATTGGCATACAACTTATTTTATATACTTTTACACAATTCTACAAAGTTTGGTCGAAATCGGATGACTATAGCATATAGCTCCCATAGGAACGATCGGACGAAAAACTAGTTCTAGTGAGAAAAACTTTTTGTTTTTAATGAAAACGTCCTTATTATTGGCATACACTTATTTTATATACTTTTACACAATTTCTACAAAAGCTTGGTCAAAATCGGATGACTATAGCATATAGCTCCCATAGGAACGATCGGTCGAAAAACAAGTTCTAGTGAGAAAAACTTTTTGTTTTAAATGGGAACGTCCTCTAAATTTCGCAATTAACAGTGTTATGCTTTTCCACGATTTCACCAAGTTTATCGAAATCAACATCTTATAGTTATTCTAAAAGTATGTCCAAAATTCTTAAAACTTTTTTTTCTTCCGGCCGAGTATTTTTTTCCTATTTATACCCTCAGAGGGTATTATAAAATTTTCCGAAGTTTGACGCATAGAAGGAAGCATCTCCGACCACATAAAGTATATATATTCTGATCAGCACGACGACTGAGTTATTTCGCCTTGTTCCCTGTCTGTCGTTTCTATGCTTCTCCTCCGTCAGTTTTAAAGCTATCCTCACCAAACTTTGCACCAAAGTCTTTTGGTACAAATCGCTGCACATTTGTCGGAACCGGCCGGATCGGTGACTATAGCATATAGCTGCCATAGGAACGATCGGTTGAAAAACAAGCCTTAAAGAGAAAAACTTTTTTGTTTTTAATGGAAACGCCTCCAAAGTACGTATTTCTTAGTTTACTATCCTTTCCCATAATTTCACTAAGATTGGTCGAAATCGGATGACTATAGCATATAGCTCCCATAGGAACGATCGGTCGAAAAACTAGTTCTAGTGAGAAAAACTTTTTTGTTTTTAGTGGAAACGTCCTTATCATTGGCATACACTTAATCTATATACTTTTACACAATTCTACAAAGATTGGTCGAAATCGGATGACTATAGCATATAGCTCCCATAGGAACGATCGGTCGAAAAACTAGTTCTAGTGAGAAAAACTTTTTTGTTTTTAATGAAAACGTCCTTATCATTGGCATACACTTATTTTATATACTTTTACCCAATTCTACAAAGATTGGTCGAAATCGGATGACTATAGCATATAGCTCCCATAGGAACGATCGGTCGAAAAACTAGTTCTAGTGAGAAAAACTTTTTTGTTTTTAGTGGAAACGTCCTTATCATTGGCATACACTTAATCTATATACTTTACACAATTCTACAAAGATTGGTCGAAATCGATGACTATAGCATATAGCTCCCATAGGAACGATCGGTCGAAAAACTAGTTCTAGTGAGAAAAACTTTTTTTTTTTAAATGAAAACGTCCTTATCATTGGCATACACTTATTATATTTACTTTGGACACATTTCTACAAAGTTTTATCAAAATCGGATGACTATAGCATATAGCTGCAGTATGAATGATCGGTCGAAAAAGAAGTTCAAGTGAGAAAACTTTTTTGTCTTAAATGACATCGCCTCCAAATTTCGCAATTAACAGTGTATTATGCCTTTCCATGATTTCACCAAGTTTAATAGAAATCAGACATCTTTATAGTATAGATCCCATAGAAAAGTAATGTCCAAAAATAGTCTTAGAAAAACTTTTTGTTATCAATGGACGACGAGTTTAACAAAGCCGAGAGTGCTGAGCTGCAACTGGCTACTTCAGAAATCAACTCGTACAACCCTATAACTATTAATATAGAGGCCAATATTATGGATTATTGGGAAGAGCAAAATATAGGTTCGCTATGCTATGAGTTGGCAAATTGTGCACGTTGTACCTGCTACACAAGTCAGTGAGGAAAGGTCATTTTCTGCACTGAAATTAGTCCTTAGTGACTGAGATGCAATTGACCCAGAACCACTCAGAAAAATTATGTTTGTCAAAAAATGTTAGCGAATTTTATTATTTATTGATGGGCTTGTTTCTGCAGGCAGCGCATATCTATGTACGTACATATGTCGGGATGAGCTCATCCGGTTGCTCAATCAATGGCCTTAATAAAAGATTATTCGTTCTTTTGTTAAAATTTATTTGAGCTTAAACTAGATCTAGAAAGCTGCCGAGTGACACCATATGAATGTTTCTACAACGAGCCCTAAGTTTTCTTTAGGATTAGGAAAAATTTTTATCTTTAAAATTGAAAAAAAATTGAGTATTTATTTTTAAAACTAAAAATAATTATTTCCGTAATTTTAAAAAAATAATTTTTATTTGCATTTGTCTCTGGTTTTTTTTTGAAATTAAAACCACCACAAACCGATAGAATATTTATCTCCAACCCTTCTATTTACGAGGTGTGTTCAGAAAGTATCGCGAATTTTGTGTTTTTTCAAAAATTATTTATTTATTCATGAATATCTATTTTGTCCCCTTCAAAGTAATCCCCATGAGAGAATTGTTGCTCTTCCACAAATCCGGGCGTTTTTGGTGATTGCTTCGCGTAAATTGCGCATAACTTGGGTAATATCTTTATTGGACTGTTCTTCCCTAAACTCATGATGCACCACGCCCTGCAATCGAAGAAAAACTGTCAGCAAAACTTTCACATTCGGACGAACTTGGCGCGTTTCGGTCTTGTCGTGTGGCAGCGCCCATTTGACGATTGAGCTTTTGGTTTCATCGCCATAGCCATAAACCCACGATTCGTCACCAGTTATGACCCTCTGGAGCAAACCCGGTCGTCAGGACAGAGTTTAACATCTCATTAGCAATGTTCATGCGAAAAAAAGCAATTTGGTACGGAATTTCGCGGCGACCCGTCTCATGCCCAAATCATTGATAAAATCTAATGGCACGAGCCAATCGATATGTTAAGCGTCCTCAGCAACTCTCTCTAACTGTGATTTGACGATTGCCAATACCATTTTCTCTCCACTTCATTAATTTTTCGTCTGTTGTTGAAGTGCTCGGGCGTCCGGCACGCTCTTCGTCGTTCACATCTTCTCGGCCTCTGGAGAACATTTTGTACCACCGATAAACGTTGCTTCGGTCCAAGGTAGCTTCCTCCAGGTTGCCGTCAACATTTCGAATGCATCCGCGCACTTAATTTCGTTTCTTCACACAAAATTTGATACAGGTTCTTTGATCCATTTTGAATAGGTAAAAATCGAAGACGATCCAAAACACGTACAAGCAAAGCAGCTGTCAACAATTAAGTGAACATTCAAATGGCCGAGCTTGTCGGCATAAGTGAGAGACATGAGTACCAACATAACGCCACACAAAAATCGAAAAATCGAATTCGAAAATTCGCGATACTTGAACACACCTCGTATTGGGGTCATTTAATAAAATCAAAGTGCACTTAGGTAAGTTGTGAAAGTCAAAGAAATTTTGTAAAAATTTACTCATTATTCAATTTTTTTCTGTTTTGACTTACCGATTCAACGTTATACTAAAATTTTTCTAGATATTTTGTTTTGACACGATATACTGTATAATTACGAAAATCGTTTGGTCTCAAACAATAAAATTGGCAAAAAATGACGTCACTAAGGATTGTGCAACACACATAATTTTTGTATTTCAAAAAAATCACAAAATCTTCGGTTCAACTGTTTTGTTAATACTAAAAATTACTTAATACTTCGTGCGCATTTTATGCCAATTTGCTGAACGTACAGGACCACCACCAATAGTCACCCATCATTACCTCGTTCCACCTTTTGCTTAACAAGAGGCTTAAGCTTTACATTTTCTCTGCCAATAGTGAATTCAACTCTTTCGGTGCAATCTTTGGTATTATAACGATTTGGTATTATAATGATCGGCATATGAGCGAATGTCCCACTTGCATAAAAAACAGCAAAACTTAGTGTAGCTTTGCTGTTAGCCAGTCACTATGGACACTACCTGTAAATCAGCACAGATCTTCCATTCGTGATAGCCGTACTTAGCGAGTGCCAGCAACTTTGAAATCCATTCATACGATTCCTTGTCGTTCACTGGTTTCCTTGATGCAATAACACCGCATTTAAGCTCAATTTGCTACTATAAATTAGTCACTGTTTTATTTGCTGTTTTCGTCATTGCTTTAGTCACTGTTTCGGTCACTGTTTTGGTCACTATTTCGGTCACTGTTTTGTCACTTTTTACTCCTGTTTGTACTTTTGTACTGTTTTCTTGTTTAAGTCACTGTTTTTGTCACTGTTTTGGTCACTGTTTTGGTCTTTTTTTGTACTTTTTGTATTTTTTTGTCACTGTTTTTGGTCACTGTTTTGGTCACTGTTTTGGTCACTGTTTTGGTTACTTCGTTTTGATCACTGTTTCGGTCCCTGTTTCGGTCGCTGTTTCGGTCTGCTGACTGACTTTGCAAAAATCAAAAGCGTACCCAAAGAAATCTGTCGCAAAGACAGTCGATTTTTGGATTTGCCCACCAGTCGACCGTCCGTAAAAGAGTTTCGCTCTAAAAAGATGTATACTTTTTATGTAACACACCGAAATCAGTGACGAATTGTTTCGAAATTAATACATATGTCGCGAGAGTCCTTATACGAGAGCACTCAAATTCACCACAATATACACACCAAAGACTCAGTGAAGGGCTAGTCACTTTTTGCCTTTCTATTACTTACACTTCTGAAAATTATTGCTCGCTAATTAAACATCTTTTTTATCATTTCGATATAATTAGATTAATTCAAGTCTTAATTTAATAACAAAAGAAGCAAAAATTTTGAGATTCGTTGCATTATTTACTGCTTGAACACAACCTTACAGCAGTTACACATTCAAATGCCTAAACTCCGATAACTCCAACCGCTCGCGCTATCGAGTGAACCAGCTCATACCAAGTTCGATACCAACGATACATAAGCTCGATAGGCCCAACGAACCGGCGGCTGCTGAAATCGAACTTGAACTGGAACTATCCCCAACTGAATTCAACGGGGCTTTTTAGTCGTTACGCGAGAGAGCAAGCAGCAACTTGCCTATTTTCGACGTGCGCGTTCCTGCAAATCGCTTTGCCATTGGCTACTGTGTGTTTGTTTGGCGTGAAGCAACAACAAAAAACAATTTGTTTGAAAAAAGAAAGAAACGAAACAAATTGTATGTGTGCAAATACAAAAAAAAGTAAAAACAAAAAAGTGTCGGCTTCGCAGTAGAGAGACGCGCACAGTGCATCGTCCGCCCCCGCTTGTGTTGTCGGCGTTTTTGTTGCTGCTTTGGAAGAGGGGAGAGCCTCGACGTTGTTGTCAACAACAACAGCAACATTGCGCGCGGTGGCGTCCGTTGGAGGTGCCGAACGTAAAAGGTGAAGAATTATTATTAATAAACAAATAAATTTAAATTCTAACTAATTGAAAAGAACTACAAAACTTCCTGTTTTTGCAACAATTCCTCCGCCCCCCCTGCCTACCGCCCGACCACCCACTCATGCGGATTGCCGCAGACAATATAAGCATTATTGTGGCAGTGCCTCCAACCCCAAGGGGGCGGCTGGGCAAGGGACTGGGGGGAGTATGTGCGTGCCTGTATGAGTGAAGTGAACTCAGAACGAAAGTTTTTTGTATTTGTTTTTGCGATTTTTGCTGCTTGATATTTGCCAGAGTGCGGGCGTTGAAGTTTTTAGTGCAGCATTTTTTTTTTTGTTTTTGTTTGATTTTCTCCAGCTCTCCAGCGGGAGCTTTTGGATGGTATGTGTGCTATTATTAAAACGCCACACTCACACACACACACACACACACACACTTACTCAGAGAAAAACTATGTTGTATGTGCCAGTGAGGCGTTGGCGTTTTGGCCAGCTGAAGAGAAGAAGACCAAACAAGATGAGCGAGTGAGAACAGCGGGAGGGAAAGTTAATAAATAAATCAAATAAAACATAAGGCAGGAATTTTGGTTCAATTGACTCCCCCTCCCCCAACACCTCCCGCCATTCTTGGCGCACTTGTTAGACATAAACGCCGCCGCACATTTGCCATATGTGTGTGCCCCACCAGCATTTTGTAATAAAGCGTTTTACGATCCTCCCACCCGCCCTTCCTCCTTCCCCTACTCTTCTGGTTTTTATGAGAGTTAAGCTATTTTGCGTATGACATGTTTGACAGATGCCTGCGCTAGCTGCCGCTGTCAACACCGCTGTTAAATGCAGGCCTCTCCCTCCACCTCCACCTCCACCCACCCACCGCCGCCAAAAACAAAGTTTGTGTTTGGAGCAACAGCAGAAGGTGGCACATTTGGGGATGGGCAGCCACTTTGACGCATGTTTTCGCGCAGCGCCCCAAAGAAGTTGTCGGGCTTGACATAAATTTCTGTCTGCCAAATGTGGCAAACTACAACAACACCAGCAGCAGCAACAGCAGCCACAAACTGGGCCACGCCTACAAAAACAATAAAAAAAAACAAAAAAAAAAAAAACAAACCATAAGCAACAAACAGCAAATATCAACATCAACTGCCGCTTGGCTCGTCGCATGTAATTGCTTGCCACAAAGTAAATGACAATAGCGCTGGGCAAAAGGCCTACACGGTGGGGCACAGTGGCTGGAGGTGTATTTTGATTTTTGATAATATTTTAGAATATTTGCAAGCAATATGAAACCATTCATACTGGAACTTTAGCTCGGGATTTTGAGATCAAAATTGTTTCTAAATAAAGCTAAGAATTTCTAAATTTTTATAATTTTGAAAAACTGCTGCAAATTTTATACTTATTTTGCAAATAAGGTGGTTTCTCTAAATGGTACAGTTTTGTTCTTATGTTATTCTGATTCTATATAATTCACAGAACTATAGAAGCATATTGAAGAAAGTAACCAAATCCATCTATTTGTAACAAAATCTTTCCCATGTGTTCTACATATCGCTTTTGATCTAAAATCGACCCGAATCGTACAGGAATTGGGTCGCTTTTGGGTCAGTAACGGTTTGTAGAGCTCATCGGCTTAATTTAAAGTGTCAAGAGGTTTTGTGTTAAAGATTTCTGACTCCAGGTTCGGCTTAGAACCTGGTTTAGGAGACCAACTGAGCAGCGGTTTCGGTTGGGTTCAGTGGATCACTCTTATTTTTATCTGGGATGCAAATCGATCGGAAATAAGGACTAGTTCGGTTCAGTGGTTCATACAGTTTTTGAACCACCGGTTCGGTTTAGTACATGGTTCTTGAAGCCAACTGAACCGCGATTTCGGTTCGGTTTAGTTTTAATCGATTAAATGATGGCCAGTTTCCGTTTTCGCAAATATTTCCCATCTTCCCTCAAAACTGCCGAAAATCTGTCAAATCTTAACTCTTAAAGCCCATCCTTAAGTACAACAAACCGATATTTTCATGACCTTTTGAAATTACAATTAGCTTAGAAAAATGGCCAAAATGTATTTCTAGGGTCGACCCTTAAAACCGACCGAACTTTTGATTCAATATTTCAAAATTTCGAAATTGAACCCTAGAGAACATTTGAATAGTCGGATGTGCTGGCTTCGTCCATAATGATATCACTTTAAAAGCTGTACTCCTGGCTAAAGTTGGATTAAGATGAAGAAGTTCGACAGACTAATGAGAATATCTTCCGTAAAGGAAATGAGATGCGCAAACAAATGATTAACAACTTCCAAAGAAGGAATCTTAACTTATGAAAGGCATATAAAGAGGTCGGTGGACGGTTAGGGGCCGGAGTGGCTCAGCGGTTAGTGTGCGCGACTGCTGAGCATGAGGTCGTGGGTTCGATCCCGCCTCGGAACATCTAATGAAAAGTTTTTTTCTTTGAATAAAACTTTACACCCGGCCACACCTCTTGCTGTTAGCGCCAGCATTGCAGTAATTAGCCATGAAAAGCCTCTCAAAAACTGCCGTTCGGATTCGGCGTTAAGCTGTAGGTCCCTTTCTCTTGTGCTAAAATTAGAAGCGCACAAGCCAAGAGATTGAGAGAGGCTCGGCTTTGGCCCCTTGGGGCTGTTGTCATCTTGACAAGCCGATTTTACTTCTTTTTTTTTACTTTACATATTAAGAGGAAGTGTACGGAATCACATGTTTCAAAATGGTTGGGTGCTACATAGATCCGGCATCGATAAGGACTTATCGTAACAAATAGATTATAACTCCCCAAATTTTTACGTCTTGAGACTCGTCAGCGAACTGAACCGAACCGTTTTCATATGTGGTTTTCGGTTCGGTTCAGAATTTTCGAAGGGACGCCGGTTCGGTTTGCGGTTCGGTTTATCAGCTGCAATTAGCGGTTCGGTTCCGGTTTGGTTCGGTTCAGAACCGGTTTGCATCCCTGATTTTTATACCCTTACAGAGGGTATTATAAAATTGTCCGGTTGTTTGTAACGCATTGAAGGAAGCATCTCCGACCACATAAAGTTTATATATATATTCTTGATCAGCATGACGAGCTGAGTTGATTTAGCACTGTCCGTCTGTCCGTTTGTTTCTATGCTATCTCCTCCGTCAGTTTTAAAGCCATCTTCTCCAAACTTTGCACGAAGTCTTTTAGTACAAATACGCTGCACATTTGTCGGAACCGGCCGGATCATATGATATAGCTGCCATAGGAACGATCGGTCGAAAAATTAGTTTTAGTGGGAAAACCTTTTTTGTTTTCAATGAAAACGCCTCCAAACTTCGTATTTCTTAGTTGGCTGTGCTTTCCCATGATTCCACTAAGACGGGTTTTACACGGTGGAGCAAACTTCATGAAGTTTCTCAAAAAGCTTTTGTTCGTAGAAAAGGGGTGTAGTGGTGTCGCTTGCCCCTCTACACCTCTTTCCTACAAGCATGAGGTTTTTGAAAAACTTCATGAAGTTTGCGTCAAAGTGTAAATCCAGCCTCAGACTAGATTAAGTTTAGTCGAGCTCGGACATCCAAATCGAATAGCTGTCATTCAAAAGTAGAGTCTGCAACGCAAGGCTGCAAACCGGTCCGGAATCGAACCCCTAGGAACCGGTTCGGTCTAGGGTTCGTGAAATAAACAAGGTGCCTTATATTTTTAACCCGAAACCTGAACCCGAACCGGACCACTTTTCGAAAAAGAGGGTCGATGCACCCTTTGGCGTAGCCAGGATGGCCCAGGGGGTGGGTGTAAAGTTTATTAAAAAAATTTTCTTTATTTTACGGGATCGACCCACGGCCATCGCCACTGAGCCACCCTGCCACCTTGCAATATTTTATGAGTTTGTAAAAAATTTTTAAAATTATTAAAAAGTTTAAGTAATTATTTAAACGATCCCAAAAATGTTCAACTAATTTCCGACTTTAGTTTATCATATTGGGAAGTATTTTATGCTTTAATTTGCATTAATTTTAACCCACGTTTTGAAAACGACGATTCGTCGTTTCGGAATTTACACAATCACTATTGCGGCAATCCATCGTTTCGATTCTATTTTGGTATTTTTAGACAGTCGGTGAAGGTTTGTAGCCATTAACATTTTTCGCCACAAAACCTAATTTGTACAAGTTAAGTGATTAAGGGATAGCTATTAGAATAACTTCAGTTCATGAGTGATTCAAGTACAGTTTCACTACCTAAGAAATCCAGTGCTAATATTGATGCCTGAAAAGCAAACGTCTTAAAAGAACGCCCAGCCTGTGTTTATGATCAAATAACAAGTAGGGACAGTCATGTTTCTAGTTTCAAATCAGGGCTGATTTCAGTACTGATTCGGAGCGTACCAGATGAACCTAGCAAAAAACTACGTTGCTTAATTGATTTTGCATTTTCGTTATGGTTAAATGACGATCATTTTGGTTCTGAATTCTCAGTACTGAGATCTGAAAATTCTAGGGGTTAGAACCCCTAACCTTACAGCTATTTTTGTGCTTCGATTCATGTTTAACTCTGACACGAAAAAGAAAAAAAAATCCAGAAGTTCTGACTCCAAAACGGTGTCCCTTTTTGAAAGTAATTTGTAGCATCTTGAAAGAAAATTTTTTTAATGTTTTTGTTGGCATTTTGAGGGATGCAAGCCGGTGCTGAACCCAACCAAACCGGAAAGAACAGAAAATTCGTGCTCGAACCGTGTATCGCATTTGGATATTTTGGTTAATATTTTCTAATCCAAGCAGCTGATTGTGTACACTTGTATTTTATTAAAAACTTATTTTTATACCAGTATCCGATAAAATTTTTGGGTTTTATTATTTTTTTTAATTTTTGGTCGGTATGTATACCATGGGATTAACTAAAAAGTTTTGCTACGGAGCACCCTTTTCTTAATTGCTACAGTTAAAAGATAATCATTTTAGACTTCTACAGCCAACGATGTGCATAATCGCAACTTTATCGCAATAATACATCTGAATTAATTTTAGGTTTCCCCCTCCTAATTCAAATCTTGCCTACGCCCTTGGATGCACCAATTTAAGTAATTTTTTAACGATAAGTCCAGGGATATTAGTAATCTCTGTAGATTTAAGTATACACGATTGCATTTCTAACTAAGTGTGGATGATTTTTTATGTAAAGTGACAAGATTAAGTATGATTACTAAATTATACGAAAAGAAAACATTTGAATGAAATATACTTGGCTTTGAACAGGCGGTATAGATTTCGATGTTCACACTTACACACTGGCGATAAAAGATGTTTAAGTTCAGCATACGACAAGAATCTAAATCTGACTGCTATCATTCAAGAAGATCTTCAATCCTACGTATTCTCTGGCGATAAATACTATTACTTTGTTGAAATTGGTAAGCCGTGTAGAGTGTGTAACGCGATGAATCTCTACTTACAAATTGTGCAAACGTTTACTAACTCTTAAAGACTTTTTCATTCAAAGTTCTTTAAAAGAACTCTATCTAACATAGTTAGAATGGAACTCAGTTGAAAATACATGTATCTTCTTTAACTTTCTTAATGCTGCAGCATTCACAATTACAACCAAAAGATCGACTATAAAAGTTTATAAGATCGATTGAAAACAATAATCAAATATCAATATCCACCCGGAAAAGTCGGAAAAGTTTGTATGGGGAGAATTTTATTTTTCTTCCGATTTCGGAAAATCCGACCACAAGGAAAATTCCCAGAAAATTCGATATGCCAAAATCTATTTGTCATCCGATTGACTTGAACTTCGGTTTTTAAAAATAGTAAGTGAAATAAATTGAAATGTGATTTTCTGTTGTTGGAAAATTGAACAATTCCCGGAAAAACGTCGGAAAAGTTTGTATGGTGTGAATTTTATTTTTCATCCGATTGACTTGAAACTCGGTTTGTAAGCAAAGTATGCGAAATAATTGGACACGTATTTTCCTGATTTCGGAAAATCCGCCCACAAGGAAAATTACGGGAAATTCGATATGCAAAAATACATTTTTCATCCAATTGCCTTGAAACTCGGTTTGTAAGGATAGTAAGTGATATAATTTGTGATGTTATTTTCTGATGTTGGAAAATCTGACCTTTGGGTCGGATAACTCTGTATGATGTATAAGTTTTTCAATGAAAACCCACGACACACTAGCTGCTGAGCCACTCCCGTCCACCATACTTGGACATATTAAAAATAATTATTTTAAAACCATCCATTTGGCACTCCATAAACTATTTAACAAATCATCTTCATCCACATTTATTGACCCCATTTCGATGCATAATTTATAAATCAATCTCGGCCCACTGTGCTGAAAACAAGTTGGGCTGTAACTAAAAACCGCAAAGCTTCTCATTCCCGCGCTGCCCGTTCGATGCTCTCACGCCGTCACCCGCTAGACCTCCTCCCCCGACGCCTGCCCGTGTCAAAGCTGTTGCTTCCGCTCCCGTGGTTTGTGTGTAAAAGTATCTCCTTGTTGTTGTTTTGTTGCTGTACGTGGGCGGCGGCATAACGCTGCCATTGCCTCTCAGCACTAGAAAAAAAAAAAAACCTTAGGCCAAGTTTCAAGCTTTCAAATGCTTTGCGGATGACGTCGTCGTCGTTGTCGTAGTCAACGGCGTCAATCAAATTTCTAAGTAAGTTTGGTTGCATGCGGCTATGCCTTCAACTTCAGTTTTGCGGCACTTTAGGTGCCCCCACACACTCACACACAAACACACACTCAATGCAAATTGATAAGGCAAACAAACATGCAAACATTTGCTGCTATTTGCGTATCGAATATCGTTTGGCGTACTACAATCATTTATATATATATACGCTTTTTTTGTGTCGAAGCTGGCCATTTAATATTCATTTATTCAGCCATGTTTATTTATTTATGGTTTTTTTGTTGTTGTTTGTTTGGTTGGTTGGTTGGCTGGTTGCTTTGGTTGTGTGTGGCTGAAACCCGAAAACGTGAAATCGCATGCGAGAGCCATGACCATGATTTTGAATTTGAGCAAGGCAATCAACAGCACTTGGCACCTTTTTTTCATGATAACCTTTTCGAGAGTTTAATGGAATGATTTGTATTAAAGACCCTCCCACAATGCACACACACACGCACGCACACACAGATTCACTTATCCATGTGTATCTAAGCAATTTAATTAATCTTTTGTGCAAAATGTTTCTTCTACTATAGACGAGAATTTATCTTGTTTGCCTTTGCCTTGTTCAAGAACCAATTAATTGAGACCTTGCCGCCCCTAACGAGGGTTTACCGTAAAATAAACCAGCTGGCAAAAAAATGCACTAAAATTTCTTTACAAAATCTTTTATTGGCTTGATGCTATTTTTAGAAAAATAGTTTGAAATACTTAAGTACTAGCGACAGCTAACTAAAGGTTATAACAAAATTAATTAAATATCCAATAATCCAATAGGGCTTAAGTATTTTGTTCCTTCATTAATAAACATTGACCTGATGGGGGAAAATGTAACTTTTAACGGAATATTCTCTTTTTGTTCCTTCTTTTTAAACATGACCGTGGGAAATTAGCTTTTGAAACGGAAACAAATTCACTTTTTAACATAATCTTCTAAATTTTCGAACTTTCAATTGAACTTTGAACTTAAATTATGATTCGAAATTCTTATTTTCATTTCCGAAATACTTACTTAAGTACGAATCGCATTATTTTACATTTTTTATGCTACTTTTAGGTTGTAATGGTCTTTTAATTCAAACCCGACTAACTCTCAATATAAGTACAGAATATTCTTTCTTGAAGTCCAATAAATTGTCAATCCCAAAACATTCTTAAAACTAAACAAGCGTCAAATAATCAAAGAATCAAAGAAATATAAAATGTTCTTGGTTTAAGCCGAAAATTCTAAAGCTATTCCCAATTTGTTCTTGAAATGAGGTCTCTGTACTAAACCAAAGAAGGCTGGAAGTATCTAAGGGCTAGAGGAATTAACCAAAGACCAAAATGGTATTTCCTTGGGTCAAAAAACTAAAATCATTCCAAAAGGAAAGATTAAAACCACACAGAGGGAAAAAACCGTGAACATTGGACTCAAAATGAGCACATTCGGTCACAAAAACTAATCATGACCGGATTTTCTCACTTTAAGAACAATTTCTCACTTCAAGAACTTTTTTTTGAGAACGCAAAATCTTGATGTGAGTTGATATGTTCCGTTTTTGAGAACATTTTAAAATTAAAAAAAAAAAAAAATGGGGTCCACCGTACACAGGTCCGTCCAGTGTCCAGATCCAGGTCCACTCACTGTCCATGCTGGCCCAGGTCCAGGTCCGCAGAGACATCGCTTGTACAACATCCCACCCGCATTGGTTATTTATTATTTATTAAATAAATAAAAGTTTTTGACGGACCTCACTAGGAGTAGAGCCCAAGACCTTTAGTGCGCGCAACGACGGCTGCCGTCGCGACGCGTCGTAGACGGTTAGGCTATTGCCAAGCGTCTCAAGACGCACCTCTGCATATACTTTTCGGTGGGGTGGTTGAGGTGAGCTGAATTGTGCTCATTTCAAGAACATTCGGAACATTTGTGCTCAAATATTTGAGAGAACATTCTGTTCTCATTTTGAGATGAAGAAATATTATTTTCTGACCACGTTTCTTCCCTCTGTGCATTTGGGAATTTGAAGAACACTTTCGCATAAAAATAGCTCTCGTTTTCTGTTGCTCACTTTTTTGAGCTAGCATTGTAATTCTATTTTGTACTCTATCCAAGAGCATTTGTACTTGAACGCTTATTTTAAATGTTTCTGCGCTCTGTAGATACCAAATTTTCTCGATTCAAGAGCCTTTGCCTTTACTTCAATATATATTTCGATTTTAAAGTGTTTCGTACTTGATTTTAGTACTTTCAGGAACAAAACATACTTGAAATTTTAAGTAAAAATCTCTTTGAATTCCATCCCGATCGATCTAGAAGTCTGCCAGTCTTTTTTATCTGAGTGTATTCCCTTGGTCCTGCTTAAGCTCTTCAAAGAATCGATATTGTATAATCTTCTTTATCAGATTATCAATTCCGTTTCGGTTTGGATTTGCAGTTCTCAATTCCGAATGATTTTGCCAAACGAAATCTGCACGGGAGAATCAAACGAAACGATGGAAAATTAAACATGCGGAAACGAGAGAGGCTGGCTTACGTTTTACTTTTCGGTTTGGCAGGCGCCTCCAATTTCTCGAGACATCTAACAAAAAAGTTGGTTAGTTATAGACTTAAATGTAAATCTAATTACATTAACAAACTCTCCATTGATGTATATTTGGCAACTGTACGATTGCGTAATTTGCCAATTACTTTTCATTCCACAGAGCAGCAGCATTACTTTTTAAAACGTAAAGCGCTTTCGTTTTTGTGTTCCGAGAAACTGAATCAATTCCGTTTCCGAAAATTTGCAGTAGAAGTGGAATTGAGAACAGGCCTGTATTTTGTCTTTTGCATCTTTATTTTGTGGAACTCCATATATCTATCGAAATGATAAGATCGAATCCATATATTTAGAAATAAACAGTATGCTTTTGTAACGAAAAAAGTAATAGCACGGTGAAATTTGATATTGAAATTGATATTTTTGCAAATGAGGGACGTTTTGATCTTCTATTTTTATACTCTGTACCAAAGGTACATAGAGTATAATAAGTTTGTGCAAAGCCATGTCCGTCTGTCTGTCCGTATGAACGCACAGATCTCAGAGATGGTAAGAGATAGAGATTTGACATGTATGGGACTTATGCTTCTTATACTTGCAGGCATATCAAGTTTATTTTTAATTTTTGCCACGCCCCCTCCCGCCCCCGCAAACTGTAAAAAACGTCATATCTCCCGCAGTTTTATAGATAGAAGGTTCGTTCCTTCTGAACACATTTAGTAATTAGGATTAATAATCGATCCGTCAATGGTAGAGATCGGATCAACGGTTGTCGAGTTATAATGAAAACAAACAATTATGGGCAGCACCGGTCGCAACAGTGATGGGCAGCACTTCACAGGTACAGAGTGTGTTATATTCGGGCTTGACCGACTTTGTAAGCAGGGATGCTTATCCAATCGGAGTCAAACCGCTCCGTAGTCGGAGACTCCGAGATTTTTGGAAAGTCCAAACCAAACCTGAACCGGAGCAGAAGCATTTTTTTCGCCCGAACTTAAGCCTGAAACGGAGCAAAAGAAATGAAATTTTATGCATGTTCGTACATATTTAGAAAGAGCTTAGTAAAACTGTCTCACATTTTAAACTCAATCTCAATTCTTACCTCTGTATTTTTGGCATGGATCCAATCAAATATTTTGTACCTTAACAACAATAACAGCTTACAAAGAAACATAATGCTGAACTGTATAGTCGTCATAATGAACCAATGAATTGAATCATAAGTGATTCTTTACCGTGTTCAACTTCTGATGAAATCTTTAGCTAAGGAGCTAGAAAATGGGGATAATGTGAAAAATTTAGATCGGTGAACGACTTCATTGCTGCTTTTGATGGAAATAAAGGAACGCTCAAAATTCTAATGTCTTAATGTTTTGACAAAGCTAAGTATCACTTTAAAGATCTTAAAGTATTTGCTTTTCCTAAGGCATCATTAGAGCAGGTTTTTTTACACTTGAATATGTTTCTATCCAGACAAAGAACCAGTATGGATGAAAGAAATACTAATGATAAAGACTACTTTATTAAGACTACAAACGATAAGGACTAAGCTTTCAATGTCAAAAACTAAACCATACCATGGTAGAAACATAATAAATGTAGGATTACTAGGCGTGAACAGCCTAAGTTTGTTACAATTTACAGCCGAAACGGCCGTCTTCACAGCCACAGCTATTGTTCATGTTCATATGTACTCTCTGTTGAATTTTCTGTTTGAGTATTGAACTATAATCAAACCTCGACCTTGAGACTGCTAGCATTCACTTTGACTAAATTCTGAAATTTGAAAAAAGTTTAACTCTCACATTATAAGCCTTTTGACCACTTTTGCAATCAAAAGGTGTGGACCTGAACCACTTTTCAAGTAGTTCAACCAGATGGCTTAGAGCTGGGAAAACGTCCATCTTCATAGAACCAGACTACACACCAAATATTTAAGGTTTTTGCTTAGGGTACTTCTGAAATATGACTTAGAACTACTTTTGAACCGGTTCGCAGCCAGTTGTAAACCAGCAAAATATCCAACAATATCCAACTATACCTACAAACCAAATTTAAAGTTCATTGCTTAAATAACATCTGAGATACGGCTCTGAACCCCTCTTGAACCGTTTTTAACCGCTATCGCATGCCGATTGTACACACGCTTTGCTGGAGCGTTATCATCCATACGGGTAACATGTCCTACCAGCGCGCAAACGCTGTTGTTTTATGCGCTTGACTAGGTCAGTGTCCCCATAGAGCTCATACAGTTCGCGATTCATTCGGATGCGGAAATTCGCCGCCAACGTTTAGAGGTCCATAAATCCTCCGAAGAACTTTTCTCTCGAACACGCCAATTCCGCCTCATCCTCTTTTGTCATTGTCCATGCTTCTGCGCCGTATAGCAGGACTGGGATGATAAGCGACTTGTATAGCGCAATTTTCGTTTTCCGAGAGAGGTCTCTGCTCTTGAACTCCTTATTGAGCCCGTAATAACATCGGTTTGCCAGCGTAGTTCTCCTTCGGATTTCCAGACTGGTGTTATTGTCGCTGGTAATCGTCGTCCCGAGGTAGACAAATTCCTTAACAACCTGGAAACTGTAGTTTCCCATTGCAACAGATTGTCCAAGCGTAGACTCCACTGGCGTTGATAGAAGGTACTTCGTCTTATCCTCATTTACCGCTAAGCCCATAAGTTTTGACTGCTTTCTATCTCTGAGAACGCCTCTTTTTACCAGATTTCGCTTTTGCCGATGATGTCAGTATCATCGGCATATGCAAGCAGCATGTTATCTCTGGTAAAGATGGTGCCCGTTCTGTTAGCATTTGGGCACTGGCGCAGTATGTACTCCATCAGTAGATTAAAGAAGTCGCACGATAAGGTATCACCTGCCTAAAACCTTTTGGTATCGAAAGGCTCGGAGCGGTCTTTACCTATTTTGACGGAGCTTTGTGTGCTTCTCCAACGTCAACATGCAAAGTCGAACGTACTTTGCTGGAAACCAAAGGAAGACAGGGCTTCAAAGAACTTTGACCTTATGGCGTGTCAAAGGCGGCTTTGTAGTCAACAAAAGGTGGTGGGTGTCGATACATCTCTCTTGGGTCTTCTCCAGGATTTGTCGCAATGTGGATTTGCCAGGTCTAAAGCCACACTGGTAAGGTTCAATCAGTTCACTTATTCTCGGCTTTAAACGTTCACACAAGATTCCATTTAGAACTTTTTTTGCGAGGGAAGGAGACTGATCCCGCGCGGTAGTGGCAAACAGCAGGGTCTCCCCTTTTAAATTTGACACAGTAACACACTGTTGTTTTCCAATCGTAGGGCATCCTTTTCTTTACACCGTACTAGGCGTTGGTGTAGGTACCTGCACCGCCCCCTCCTCCCCGCCTTCCATAAACCAGTCAAGGGACCGCATCACAGCGCCCAGAAATGTTTTTTTTTGCCCCTTTTGTCGTACAAGGACTCCTTTTGGCTCGGCGGATCTACTCTATAAACGGCCGTCTTCACAGCCACAGCTATTGTTCATGTTCATATGTACTCTCTGTTGAATTTTCTGTTTGAGTATTGAACTATAATCAAACCTCGACCTTGACACTGCTAGCATTCACTTTGACTAAATTCTGAAATTTGAAAAAACGTTTAACTCTCACATTATAAGCCTTCTGACCACTTTTGCAATCAAAAGGTGTGGACCTGAACCACTTTTCAAGTAGTTCAACCAGATGGCTTAGAGCTGGGAAAACGTCCATCTTCATAGAACCAGACTACACACCAAATATTTAAGGTTTTTGCTTAGGGTACTTCTGAAATATGACTTAGAACTACTTTTGAACCGGTTCGCAGCCGGTTGTAAACCAGCAAAATATCCAACAATATCCAACTATACCTACAAACCAAATTTAAAGTTCATTGCTTAAATAACATCTGAGATACGGCTCTGAACCCCTCTTGAACCGTTTTTAACCGCTTTCGAACCGGTTGATTGGAGAACATCAAATAACTTAGGTCCGATAATCTCACTATTTACTTTGTTTTTTGTTAGATTGTATGAAGATGTTGAATCGTAAAGAGAAGATTCTTTTAGAAAAAAGACACCGAAACGTTACAACATTATTTTTGAACTAACTGTGATAGAAACCAACTACTCATCTACAATCAGTTGCTCTGTTTGATGCAGAAAAAAGGAATCTACCGAATGGATTTGTCAATAGAATTTATTATAATCAGCACAGGCATAGTTAGTAGGATTTCTTTTTATCTGGCTTAATTAGAATTTCTGATAACCGTTTGTTTGCCATTTCTAATTGAAACGACGATAAAAAAGGGGCAACCATACTCCCAAGGGTATGGCACGCTTATTGATTACAAACCGCACACTTGAATTCGACAGTTGTCAACAGAACTGCACACCCATCCAAACTTAGAGAATTCATCCTTTTCAACTGCCATGAAATTTTCAATCCAAATGCAATCTAATTGTAACTTTTATGATCAGTCGTTATTACAGCTATGACAGTTTGAAGGTATTTTATAAATCTATTGCAGAGACGAGTATTATTATCATCTCCCTTTCGGTAACGGATCAGGTTAGGAGTTGTTGTTGTATCTTTCGCATATTCCCACTTTTAGGCATACTTCTGGAAATGCCCTCGTTTCAATATTAAAGAACTGAGCATTTTTAACAGCAACTGGTTTTTGTCTGCATATAAATATTTCACATAAACGACTCTAAACACGTCTCATTATGAACTTTTAAATATTTACAAAGACCTCTAAAACGATGCCAATGGGACACATAACAGATACAAACAGAACCCATCACCGAAATCCACCTCCCTTCGGGCAAAAAGTTTTCCTAGCCCATAAATTGTTTGGTTGCTTGCGCTGGTGTTTTTCTTTGATTTTCTTCGCGGCCCCAAGAAAAGTAAAAACAAAACAAAGCAAAAGCAAAGCAAAGAGTGAAAATTCAGTGGGAAAATTGTCGTTGTCTGGCCACGCTGCGATTACAGCAGCAACAGCGGCCGCATCAGCCTCGAAACTAATTAGTCGCCTTGCATTCAAACTGAATTTTACTTTTCTCTCCAGTCGGCACACTGCACTTTGGCAAGATTAAGTAAGACTTTCATTTGCCGCTTGTGCAACAGAAATTCAGTTAACTGTTACACACCAGTCACTCACTGACTGACTTAATTCCCTACATTTTTACGATTGCTCCAAGCTGGGGAGTGCACACTGTGTGACACAGTGGGCTGGTGGGCCAGTCTGGGTATCTCTGAGCATCTGAGTATTGGCAGTTGGAATAAATTGGTTTTCGTTTTGTTGCTTTGATGTTGCATTCGAAATGACAAGATTTTGTTGAGGCCGGGGGAGGGCTAAAAGCTGATTTCGATTATCACATCAATTGGTCAGGAGGGTTGAAGGTGAGACAGGTGCAGGTTATGCTGAGGTTATGTGTAAGTTGATAAGATGGTGGCATGTAGATTGCTTTTGTTGAAACGAAACTGATTTTTAAATAGACTTAAGCACCTGATATTTTTTTGATAAGGATTTTGAAGAGACAGAATCATGTAACGCAAGTTGGCGTCATCTTATCACCTGGCATTAAACAGAATTAATGGCATTGCGCACTTGTATTTTAATTACGATTTAAACAATTTCTCAATTTGGTTAACAATTTTTTAATCAATCCGAACCCCAAAAATGGATCTAATGATCAAATCTACTATAAAAGTGTGGCACATTTTCGAACTCAAAAAAGTTGATCGCAAATAATTCCGAAAAGGTCTGATGTTAGTATAAAAACCTTGGCTAGGTCTGGTCTAATTAGCTGCCGTTTTCTGTTTTTTTCTGGCTTTAGAGTTTTCATTATTTCATTGGTATCTATTACTCCATAGTTCGAAAACTATTTTGAATTATGCAAATTTGAATTCCATTTATTCCCATATGCATATATGCTGAACCAACTCAGTGAAACCAAATTCAAAAGAAGTTCACTCTGAAATATGAAATTCTTCTGGACTAGTTTGGCGGAGTGTTTTTATAAGATATATGAACCTAGGGTTATCAGAATGGGCTAAAAATGAATAGAAGTTTTATTAATTTTTTCTGTGGTCACATTTTGATGGGCTGTGGGAAGCAGCAGTAAAGTCTGCTAAGATTCTGCTCATGAAGAACATCTCGCAAGCAAATCTTACATACGAGGAATTGTCAACCATTCTAACAGAGGTGGAAGCCATCCTAAGTTCGAGGCCGATCACTTCTCAATCCGATGACCCGAATGACGGCACCGTTCTAACTCCTGCACATTTTCTGATTGGCTCATCTCTACTCGCAGCTCCAGACGAATCACTTTATAAGTCAGCTTCCAACTCTCAGCTAAAGTATCTGGCTCTTTGGCAAAGAGTAACATGCTTAAAGCAGCAGTTTTGGGACATGTGGCATCGGGACTATATTCATACTCTGCAAGGAAGGTCAAAATGAACATCGAATCAGACAAACATATGTGAAGGGCAATGGGTGATCATTCATGAGGATAACACACCACCTCAACAGTGGAATCTCGCACGAGTCAAGACAACTATAAAAGGACAAGAAGGAAAGGTCAGAGTCGTGGACCTCAAAACCAGCAAGGACATATTACGACGCTCTATTAACAAAATAGCTCCTCTCCCAACTCATTACCTGAAACTGACGTGAATCATTTCCACAGGGGGAGGATGTTAAAGGAGGAAAGCTATTTTTTTATCAATCTTATTGTATTTACTTTAGCTTAAGTCTATTTTGAATTTACCGCCAACAATTGTAACGATCTGTGATATTTTGCCCATCTGGTCACACTCTTTTTGTGTGTGTCTTTTTGGTTTTTTTATTATCACAAGCCCAAATTTTGCATATCACGACATTATTACATATTCTGCGAATCATTGCACTTGCTATGCGTCATTAATTTGAATATGCGCCATTTAATAATTTAAAATATCCCTCTTTAAGGGTGTAGAAATGATGATTTTTTTTTGATAAAGGATGCTTCTTAGTTTGTCAGTGACAATTTTTTGACACCTCACACCCAATTTGAAACATGTGGCAACGCCAAATATGCTCAGTAAGGTTTGCCATTTCAACATGAATAGACTAACTATCGAACAGCGCTTCAAAAAAAATTTAATTTTATTATCAAAGAAATGTGTTTCGCAAATTACTTCCACAGAATTACTTGAATTTGGTCTAAAGAGCAACCAGAGATAGTTCAAGAGCTGCCAATATACCCTGAAAAATGCACTGTCTGATGCGGTTTCTGGGCCGATGGCGTCATTGAACCGTTATTTTTCAATAATAACAAAAATCGTAACTTTACAATCAATTTTTTGTTGCCCTAAATGGAGTAACTGAACTTAGTTGACATATAGTCTCACCACGCAAAACCATAGACCATGGACCAATAGAATTGGAGTTGGCGGATGGACCACCTAAGGGATAGCCGGACGAAATAATCTCTAAAAACTAAATGGCAGGCATTGATGTATCGCTCCAAATAAATATTTCATTCACTTTTGCGAATTTTCTGGTTTTAATACCCTTGCAAAGGGTATTATAATTTTGCTCATAGAAATATTCAATTCCGACCCCATAAACTATATATATTCTTGATCAGGGTGACGAGTTGAGTTGAGTTAGTCTATCTGTCAGTTTCTACGCAAACTAGTCTTTAAGTTTTAAAGCTATCGAGCTAAAATTTTGCACAGATTCTTCTTTTTACTGCACTCCGCTAATATGTCGAAACCGACCGGATCGGGTGGCTATATCTTATAGCTCTCATAGGAACGATCGATCGAAAACCTAGTTTAGGTACCGTCTTAAATTTTCGTATTTGCTTGTTTAATATGCTCTGCCATAATTTTACAAAGTTTTGTCAAAATCGGGTGACTATAGCGTATAGCTCCTATACGATCGGTCTCAAAATGGGTCAAAGTCCGTCTGTCCGTCTGTTTCTATGCTATCTCCTCCGTCAGTTTTAAAGCTATCCTCACCAAACTTTGCACGAAGTCTGCACGTTGGTCGGAACCGGCCGAATCGGATGACTATAGCATATAGCTGCCTAGGAACGATCGGTCGAAAAACTAGTTCTAGTGAGAAAAACCTTTTGTTTTTTAATTGAAACTAATGAATAAATTGTATTTGCTTTTAAGTTTAAAAGCTTCTTTGTTCTTTGTCACAGCCTTGACAATTATCGTATCAAAAATTAAATTTAAGTATCAAATCACCAATAAATCAAACAATTGTAAGCATAATTTCGTAATAAGATTAAGATTTCACGGCGTTCTTATAAATACATAAGCAGATTGTATTTCAATTATTAAGAACTTAACAGTTAAGCTCTGTTGACATATTTGCTTTTGAACCAAGTCATTAAAATTCTTTCATACATCATTTTCCGTCGTCTGACATATTGAATAACCATTTACCTATTCTTTAAACATCTGTTGTTCCCTCATAAACACTTCATGAATATGAAATGAATAAATCTTTTATCGACCACTGTGCCAACAGTGTGTGACTTTACTCGCACACACACACTCACTCACAGACCTAAGTATAGTTTCGCTTTTATTGGGATTACTCTGGTGCAATGTTAGGAAATAAAAGAGAATCATGTAATAAAAATATCACAACTGGCACCGCTGCTAGCTCAAGTCTCGTCTTTGTGGCATTAATGAATGAATGAAACCGTCTCAGGCTAAGCTGGCTAAGTCTGTCCAACTGACATGATGTGGCAGAGAGAATGGGCGGGCAGTTTTTTGTTATTGTTGTTATTGCTGCGCTTGGTTGCGCCTCAAATTTGCGCGCGCACCAAAGACCATTTTTTGATAAATTTCCATACAAAAAGCAGAAAAAAAGATGACAATGTTGAGAGGTTTTTCTTTTTTATACCCTGTGCCAAAGGAACAAAGGGTATATGCACATAGGAAAATAAGTAAGAAGAATTATATACTCTGTTCAGTGTGAATCTAAAATAGAATGAAAGCAGCGCTGCTACTGCGCTGCAGCAGCAAAGTTTCTTTTGCTTATAACTTGACTATTGTTCATCCGATCTTTACCAATCCTTTGGTGGATCGATATAGAATCACGATTAACTGTGGACCAATTATCTAACATCCAAACACTAAAACTTCTACCAAGACTAAGATGGTCTGATAAAAAGGCTGTGCGGTGTAAGAGAACTTGGATAGACTTATACCAAACGCAAATCAGATGTCACTCAACTCACCGGAGGATTCGGTATAATTTCCAACCTCTTGCATCACTGAAGTAGCAGTACAACCGAGTACAATGTCAACTTTCGAGCGCAAGCAAGAGTGGTACAATATCCTATTTGAAACAGCGGGAATAACATCGTTTCGTCTGCTACGGATAGCAAAAAAGAAAGCTCTAGTGAGAGCCTTGGAAACTATCAACTTGCCAATATGTATTACAAGAAAATATGTGAGGAATCCAAAACAGGCCTGGCCCATGGTCCTGGGGAACGGTGACTCGCCGATCTCACACGAATGCTTTGTCAATCATAACTGAGGGACAGATTTAGTTTTCTGCCCTCCTAAAACCAAACCTGATTGTTGAACTCCTATCATATGCAATGCCCGCCTACGAGAATGCTCGTTTTCACCGACCAATAGAGATAGAAGAGCTTGTATTAATCGTCAACAAACTGAATCTAAATAAAGAGCCCGGAGTTGACCGCTTTCCATCAGAGTTTATTCGATTCGCAATACCACTGATTCTACGGAAGTTAACGAAAGCCTTCATCAAAATGTTTGAGACGGGGAGGATTTCGGACAGCTTCTGAAAGGGCATAATATTCCCCATTTTTAAAAAGGTTGATCCAAAAGATGTGAGAAATTACAGGGGAATCCTTTTCAAAATTCAATCGCCAGATCTTCTCCGCCGTGCTACTCCAAGGTTTAACCGAATGGATTTGAGAAGAAGACTTTCTTACAGAACACCAGGCTTTCTTTCGAAAGGTGGAGTTGATAGCATATCAGTTGATAGCATATTTTGCCTATCCACAATCGCCAGATCCTACTTAGATAGCGAAAGAAAACTGTATGCGTGTTTCGTCGATTTTAGTGCGACTTTATGTTTAAACTAAGATGTCTGGGCATCTCGTCCAAGTTTTTAAGCACTCTCCAGCATATGTACCTAGCAAACGAAGCTGCAGTATGGGAGGGGTTTCCTACAGAGTCTGGAGTCAAGCAATCCAGTCCTCTTCTCCTTATATTTAAGTGATTTAGAAGACTGACTTCCACAGGGAATTTTGGTAAGCGGTCGCGAAATAAAAGCCTTTTTGTATGTATATGTATATATAGCTCTGCAACAATTTATAGACGCATTTTAGGTGTTCTGTGAACTCTGGGGACTTCGAATAAATTCTGATAAATTATAAATCTTGACGATCAAAAAGCACTGGAGAAGCCTGTCTGCAAACGAAAAATGGATGAAGAGATTCAGGTGGTCATGACCTTTAAATATCTGGGCGTATGAATTCACCACCAGGCAAGATGATTTAGGTATCATCTAAAAGAAAGATGAAGAGCGCGAAAACTGCTGTGAATTGCACCTGGAAGTGCCTTCTCAGCAAACGAGAAGTGCCCATAACCACCAAGTACAAACTATTTTGCGCTGCGGTAAAGTCGATCATGTGCTACGGAGCCGAAGTGTGGGGCCTAATCTCTATAAATATAAAAAAGTTTGTCTTGACTCACTGGTGAACGCCGTACAGCCCAAACTATAAGCGACAGGAAGCTTAATTTTTTTCAGTAGGTTGATCATATGCTGAAAATTCTGTCGCGAAATGAGGAAAATTCGCAGAAAACTTTTGTATGCAACTTTTTTGTTTTTCATCCGATCGAGGTCAAACTCATTTTCAAAGATCTGCATGAAAATTTAACAATGACTGTATACCAGTCTTTTGGAAAATCTACCCCTCTTAATGGGCGGTGTGTAGAGGTTGAGTGGGTTGAAGATATCTGGATCATAAAGATGGCCATGACTGAGACTGAGAAAATTCCAAAAATATTCAGTTCAACTCGGGCTGCCGTTTTTCATTGTACTTGGTTGAGTGCGGGACCTGGACCTCGAACTGGAGGTGGACCTGTAATTGGTAAATGGGCGATGGTAGATGTCAATGGGAGATGGTAGATGGCGATGGTAGATGGCGATAGTAGATAGCGATGGTAGATGGAGATGGGCGATGGTAGATGGCGATGGTAGATGGCGATGTTGCGATGGTAGATGGCGATGGGCGATGGTAGATGGCGATGGTAGATGGCAATGGTAGATGGATGGTAGATGGCGATGGTAGATGGCGATGGGCGATGGTAGATGCCGATGGGCGATGGTAGATGGCGATGGGCGATGGTAGATGGCGATGGTAGATGGCGATGATAGATGGTAGATGGCGATGGTAGATGGTAGATGTCGATGGGCGATGGTAGATGGCGATGGTAGATGCCGATGGTAGATGGCGATGGTAGATGGCGATGGTAGATGGCGATGGTAGATGGCGATGGTAGATGGCGATGGTAGATGGCGATGGTACATGGCGATGGGCGATGGTAGATGGCGATGATAGATAATGATGGTAGATGGCAATGGTAGATTGCTATGGGCGATGGTAGATGCCGATTGTAGATGTCGATGGTAGATAGCGATGGGCGACGGTAGATGGCGATGGTAGATGGCGATGGTAGATGGCGATTTTAGATGGTAGATGGCGATGGTATATGGCGATGGTAGATGGCGATGGTAGATGTCCCATCGGCATCTACCATCGCACATACACAATTACGGGCGAAGTCGCGGGTATAGTTTAATATAAAGAAGTTGAAAATTTTCTAGGGTCTTTTATTAAGAAGCTTTTTCACCTGCCCCAATACACTCCAAATAGAATGCTCTACTTAGAGACTGGGTTTGCACCGCTGCATCTATATACTGCAGACCAACACTTCAGCTACATGCAAAAGGTTATGATCATGCATAAACATAGGCTACCAAAGATCTTAGCAATACTTGCATGCAACGAAAGAAAGCAGTGCTTTCAAGAGTGGGAAACCCTAGCAGCTACCCATGATGAATTGCTGAATCTCGAGGACTGATTCATCCTATAGGGCACACTTTGTTCAAGAATCACATAGAAGCGCAGAAAGGGAGATATATAAAGTTCTGAACTACGATCTTGGAGAAAGAAACTATAATAGTGAGGCATTTACAACAAGTCAGATCCGATTGCACAAGGCGAGCTTTTGATCAAGCTTAACTTCATGCCGAATATAACTGCACTCTGTGCAATTGCCAAGAAAAAGAAAACATTATCCACTTCATCAGAAAATGTGCAATTTTACAAGTGCGTCGGACAATGCTGTTAGGCAAGGAGTACTTATCGCCTCATGCGGCTTCAATTGGTCAAATTCTTAAGTCAAAACCCTTACTCTACAGAAAAAGAATTGTAATTGGTTTATTTTAGAAAATGGATAATCTGTAATCTGTACTTTTGCACAAACTTAATATACTTTGTGTACTTACCTTCAGTACAGAGTATAATAAGGCCAAAGGATTTCAGAATCCTTGGGCCGCTACCGACTCAGTAAGCTCAGTAAGACCCAGTCAAAGTATACAGAGCTTAAGAGCGCGACTTCTCTGCTGCTAATGTCGACCCCTGCTGTGGGGTACAGTTGCATGGTATACTACAGTCGAGCTTAAACGACTTTCTTATCTTTTTTTTTTTGGGTGTGAAAGAATACTTGGTGTATGCAAATCGTGTAATTTGTCTCCACGGTATTTGTGGGGTTTCCTTCGAAAAGAGAGCAAAAGAAAAGCAGATGAGACAGCCACAACTTCCGGTGTCATTTTGTGTGTGTGTGAGTGGGGGGATAAAAATAAATTACAAGAAAAAATTGAGACGAGGCGTCTTCTCGTCATCATTTTTCGTCTTTGTATGCAGGTGGAAGCTGTTGTCGTTGGCGTCTTGCGAAAGAGTTTCCAGCTTTATTTTTTTTTTGGGGTCTGTTGGTTTCAAAGCCATTAACAAATGGTAAGAAGCAGCAGCAGCAGCAGGGGCTGGCATTATTATTTTTCTCTATATAAAAATAGCTAAAATATGCTTAATTTAGTTGCGTCGTCTGTGTTCGCCTCTATCCCACATAATTATTTCGGTTTAAAAGTAAGGACGGTCTGTCTGCCGCGTGGTCGTCAAGCATTTCAAGACGCCCACCATGACGCCAGAAGACCAAAAGACAACAAAAATCGACGTCAGCAGCGCGCCAAAAATACTTAAGCCCCAAGCTGGTGAGATGGGATGGGGGAGGAAGAGGAGCAGTTTGGAAGCGGAACCAAGTTGACCACTTACAAATGCGCCAAAGAATAATTGCTGGATTTTTGTTTAATAAAATGAATTTATTTGGTACTATTTGGGCCTACACTGTGAGAAATTCCCAGGCTCATAAAAAGAATACTAAATTAGTTCATTTATATGTATGTGGAATATTTAAGACGGATTTGACCTGACCCCCCAAAGTTGGTCAACATTTATGGCATTGCGGCAATAACTTTTTTCGGGGCCAAGGGTGAGTGCACTCGAGTAGAGATGGAAGACGGTTGATAGGGAGCGCAATGGGTGGTGGTATCGATTATAGCGTAGGCCAAGGAACTTGTTATAGCCAGCCGCCTGTTGAGATGTTGATGATGTCTATGATGATAATAGCAAGGGGGTGGTTTGACAAAACAATGATGAAGATGTTGATTATTGTCAAGTGTTTTGGGTGGAAAAGCGTACTCAATTTGGTTTCAATTGAAGCGGTAAGGGGTTGTTTGCTGGAATGGAAATGGCTTTTACAATGACGTTGTTTTGGTTTGGTTTTGGTTCTTATCAATATTTGTACAGACGCACCATAAAAAATACAATCTCTATTGTGTTGGTCTGGTCAGTTCGTTGATTGTGTTGCAGGGCGGGGGCGGCAGAATGTGAAGTTAATGCAATTGAAAAAATTTAAAGAATTAAAGTGCCAGCCTAACTGAGATTTAATATGGAAATGAGTTAATCACTAGCAGCTGCTGATTGAAATTGTATGTTGATTAATCAAATGGAAATTGAATTAATGTATAAATGTTTTTTTTTTTTCTTTGTGGCAATATAATTTAATAATTATAAATATTTGCTTTCTCTTTTCCTACAGGTAAGCTGTTCCTTCCCAAATTAAAGTTTGGTAGTGAGTTTGGATGAAAGTGAGTAAGTTTCGTTGTTCAACTTGCCAGTCCGGTAAGTTAGTTATTTATGATTTATGCCAGGTGGAATTACTCTGACAATGCTCCGGAAATCAGAGAAATAGGTGCGGTATGTTACCTACTGCCAAGTCCGCCTAAGAATTACACAAAAACTTTTTTAAAACTTCTGTCTTAAATGGAGATTGCTTTGGTATAAATTCAAATGATTTAATATGTGTATATGGGGGGTCTAGCGACCTATTTTGATTTTAGTTAAAGTAGTTGCTAGCCGTCTCCAGGTCAAGGATTGATTATAATTCAATAATCAACAGAAATCAACAAAGATTTTGTACATATGGACACAGCAGATTGGTTACTCAGACAGACTGTTTCGACGGCCTCATCTAAACAGTAAGCTTGAACCGCCAACACACCATCAAGCCGTTTGCAAATACCTTTTTATTTGAGCTAAACGGAGATTTAAAACTTGAGAACTGTAAGAATGCGAGATCCCATTAGTTATATTTATAGCTCAGGTTTTTAGCCCAGCCGAAGGGTATACAATTGTGATTGAAGTTGATGCCAAATGTACTCTCTGTTGTTTGGCGACTGTTAAACTTTTCACGGTGTTCCTCAAATAGAGGTGCTTAAATTAAAAAAAAATGTCGACTTTTTTTTTACATATATTTTAAGTGGTGGTGGATTAGCGGTGACCAAAACAGTGCCCAAAACAGTGACCAAAACATACACAAATTTCGAAACAACGAACACGACCAAAACAGTGACCCAAAATAGTGATTGAAACATTGATCGAAACAGTTAACGAAACAGTGACCAAACATTAACCAACGCCGTGACCAAAACATTGACCAAAACAGTGACTGAAACAGTGACCGAACCAGTGACTGAAACAGTGTCCGAAACAGAGACCGAAACAGTGATCAAAACAGTGTCTGAAACAGTGACCGAAACAGTGACCGAATCAGTTTCCGAAAATGTGACCGAAACACTGACCAAAACAGTGACCCAAATTGTGAATGAAACAGTGACCGAAACAGTTAACGAAACAGTGACCAAAACAGTGAACAAATGAAACAGTGACCGAAACAGTGACCAAATCAGAGATTTGCTCGTACCGGGTGTTCCACCACGCCCTCTTTTTTCTCCATTTTATTTGGTCACTCAATGGCTACAAATAGTAGAACAACTTATTCGAAATGGCCGCCTTGTGCCTTCCAGCATCGCCGAAGTCTCGCTGGCCACTCCCAATACGCACCTCATGCATTGCGAAATTGTCCACTGCTTGGACAATATTTGGGTTTCGAGTAGAGCAAGCCATAGAATCGAAAACGGACCACTGTTTGTAGTCGAATGGATTCAGATCTGGGCTACCAGCAGGATGAAGTTCGGTACATGGTTTTAAAGGCGAATTTGAGTTGTTTTTGCCTTGTGAGCTGGAGCGGAGGCTTGTTTGCAAATAATGTCTTGTTGAGTGGCTTTACAACCTTTTCCAAAACGTCAGATTGATACACTTTCGCCGAAGTTTTGACTCCTTTTTTAACAAAAATGTGGCTTGGTGACCCCATCAAAGTCGACAAGCCATCACATAAGCCCGATGGTGACCTATCTGAACTCCCGGAATGAGTTCGGGCGCTTGTTTTGTTTGACACTGCATACACTCTATCGATCTGTTTGTTGAACGATTTCTCTATTGTGAAAATTTTCTCGACAGTAAACAGAATTCGTCTATGTGTTTTGTTCACGCACTGGCGACGCAATGCTTTCGATTTTGTCTTGCGTCTTTGTTTCAACGCTGTTGTAAGCAAGTGGCCGGTGTGTTTCTTGTATGCACCGAGTCCCAAGCAGTCCTTGCTGATATTCATTTTGTGTACAAAAACGAATGCGACAAGAAATTTATCCATTTCTGTTCAAATGCAACTAAATGAGGTATATTTAGTGCTCTGACACAAATACTGAATCTTAATATAAGAAACAGGTCAATAAAAATAGTTTATTATTTTCTCAAACCATTTTAATGATATCAATCAATCACTTCCTGAGCTTAGAAAGCAAACTACTCAAGCAAGCGTAAGTCACTTCTTTTCCGGAGTGAAGCTTATAAATCTCTGCTAAGAAATGTTCTTCTTCTTTGCACTGATGATAGCATCACAACCGTTTTACGGTCTCGGCCGCTAAGACTAAAGCCCACCAGGAGAGCACCAAGCTTTAAAATATATCTCGTCACCTAGTCACCCCATCTCAGCTTCGGTCGCCCCGGCTTGGATATGACTCATTCGCTTTCCGATTGTACACCCGTTTTGATGGAGCTTTATCATCTATATGTCCTCTCCAGCGCAGCCGCTGTTGTTTTATGCGCTTGACAAGCTTAGTGTCCTTATAGTTCGTGATTCATTCGGATGCGAATTCGTCGCCAACTTTTAGAGGTCCATAAGTTCTCCGTAGAACTCTCTCTCGAACAAGCGAATTGCCGCGAGCTTCTGCTTTGTATAGCAGGACTGGGCCGCTCCGTAGAACTGTCTCTCGAACAAGCCAATTGCCGCGGGCTTCTGCGTCGTATGGCAAGACTGAGCCGCTCATCATCTTGAACTCCTTACTGAGCCCATAGTTACAACGGTTTGAAAGAGTAATTGTTCTTCCGATTTCCACACTGATTTTGTTGTTGCTGGTTATCATCGTTCGGAGGAAGACAAATTCCTTAACAACCTTGAAATTATATTCTCCCACAGCAACTCACTGCGCGTTGATAGTAGCTAAGCCCATTAGTTTTGGCTGCTGCTGTATCTCTGAGAACGCCTCTCTAACCACAGCTTCGCTTCTGCCGATAATATCAATATCATCGAGATTCAGAGAGAGATAGACATATTTTTCTGCCCTCTCTATTTGGCGAGGTCTGACCTAGAGAGCCACTCTAGGACGCCGATCTCTTTTTAAGTGATTTTAATGCAGGCCTGCGAATTCTTGCCGAAGTCAATCATCACTGAGTGTCAGAGAGAGACAGACATATTTTTCTATCCACTCTATTTGGCCAGGCCTGTGTTAATGGCATTGTGACAATAGTCTAATTATTAGACTCTAATAACATTCTGTCAACAGAAACGTATTGTGACATAGGAAAACACGGTGGTTAGAGGGAGACGGAAATTGTCAAAAATGACTCTGAGAGCGAAAATGTCTGCGAACAGCTGATTAATGTTTTGAGTCTATATTAAATCTTCCTTGTCAATGTCATCATGCAAAGTCGAACGTATTTTGCTGGTATACCAAAAGTAGACAGGGCTTCAAAGAACTTGACCTTATCGGCGTTTAGAAGGCGGCTTTATAGTCAACAAACAGGTGGTGGGTGTCCACCTCTCTCTCATGGGTCTTCTCCAGGGTTTGTCGTGGTGTGAATATCTGGTCTGTGGTGGATTTGCCAGGTCTAAAGACACACTGTTCAATCAGTTTGCTCATTCTCGGCTTTAGACGTTCACATAAGATGCATGATAGAACCTTATATGCAATGGGAAGGAGACTGATCCCACGGTAATTGTCGCAAACTGGAGGGTCTACTTTTTTAAATATTGGACAAAATACTTTTAGACTCCAATCAGAGAACTGCAACGAGCCACCACGAGTACATTCGCTCAGCGTTCAAGGCTTGTCAAACTCGTGTATTGCCCGTACTCATACTCAAGTTGACTCAGCGCTTCGGCCGCGAGTACGTTCTGTTGCGAGTCCGAGTAAACACGAGTAGAGTGTCGAAAAGGTTCAGCCATTGCAGGCAAAAGGCTTTTTTTTTGACTCGTGTTAAGAAAAGCCTGATCATATTATTACTCGTGCGAAGCAAAGAGATTGCTCGTTCTGACTCAATGTGCTTGCGATCACTTCGAGTGTGTCAAACCAAGGCGACGAGTCCAACCAACATTAGAGGTCTCTGATTCTCTGCAGGTCTCTGATGCCAATCTTAAGGCTTGTTTTCTTAGGACCATCTTCTGCATAAAATTTGGTGCATGTACCTTACCAGCTCCTCACCGCTAGCCTTGAACAATTCAACGGGCAGCTCATCAGCGCCTGCAGATGTGTTATATTTTAACCTTTTTATGGCTAGCCCTGCAGTCATACTTTATACCTACATCTAATCGACTTCGAGTTATTTAGATTTAAAGCTTCGCTTAGATTTAGGTATAAAGTGTTTAATAAGATTGTGTACCACCAGATTCCATATATTTCACCACCGAAATAAGTGAAAACCTTGTCTAAAACAGCCTAAATATTTTTCAGTTTCAGTTCGGTGTGAGCCCTGAATTGCTTTTTAAGACAGTGAAGCAAACTTTGAAATATAGCTAAGCCCGAACCTGCTTCGAACCATAAGTTTCGGTTCGGTTCGGTACTGCCTAAAGATTTTGAAATATCTGGTCGATATTGCGCTACAGAGTGTCAGAATCTGCTGGAAAGTATCATTACAGCCTTCCATAGAATTGATAGAGTCTTGGACATCTCATCAAAGTAAACTTTAAACTTTAAAGCTGAAACCTTAATGGCTTTTTCAATTTATTTTGAGGAAATTTATTTTGTCTGATCTAAGGAAGCACAATAATCAATCAATTACTCGACATTGTCTCCATTTAAATTCACATTTAAACTTTACTCTCTCCTGCGGATTGATTTTAAATAATTTATCGATTTATTGAAAGTTTAAATCCCGTGTGTTTTAATCCCGCTTGTTAAATAATCAAAAACCTTCTCCTTCCTCTTTGTCTTCTTACCCGACCAACATCAGGAGCTCACTTAGCTCAGGTAGCCTTGTGTTCAATGTCGAATCCTGCTTCCTCATCGATTGCCACTCGTATGCAGCGCAGACAACAGAAACTGACAAAGACCCTTTCAGTCTACGCTAGACTATAAATATATACACACACACACACACGTAACAGGACTCCTTGTGACAGGACACGGAAGCACAAAACGCCCCCAAGGCGCGCATTAATTACAACTTCCGGTTGGAGCCTCGAGCTTGCATATCGAAAAGCGGGAAAGTCGAATAACAAAAAAGGGAAAATGGCAGGGAAAAATGCCATTAAACTGATTGTTCACTGACAGAATGAATAAATGATTGAATGAACATTTGCGTTTGACTTAAATGTCACGTTTTGCCCAGAACACAAAAAAGTGTGGAAATCTAGGGAAACCCTCCCGCCAGCGGCTGAAACGAGAATGGGAGCAATCAATAAACATTCAGATTGCAGCGGTTTAATTCTATTCTCCATTGTTTACACCAACGAAATTTGTTAACAAGTGCGAAGTGAAAAGCTAAAGAAAATTGGGAAACTAGTACAAATGCAGATGCGTGTGTTCATCTACGAGTATTTCAAAATGCCAGAAGGGGCAACAAAGGGATTATTGACTTGGCGCAAGTTTATTTTACGCCAAATGAGCTCAACCGCAAAATATCGATTTAAATCAATGTCCGTCCATCTGCTCTCCGGGCAAGTGGATTTGTCTATACACGCTCTAGGGTCTTTGAATTGGCGAGGCAGGTCGCGGTGCTTGCCTCCATGAATGGGAACGCCGCGTGCACATGCCACAACAGAACGTTTGATGCGGGGACCAGAACTGGAGAGGGAAACCCGTTGACGCCGCCAAAGCTGCCTTCGTCTTTATTTTTAGCCCTATCGACGTCTCAGCTATAAATATTATTTCTATTTTATTACACATTTTTTAATGTGATTTTTCACCAATTTTTCGTGTTTTTTTTTGGCCAGAAAATGTTCATAAATTTTACTCGGCTGCCAAAAAGTATAACTTTATCAATAAATTTGTATCTAAAATAAATCTAAATATATTTGTGCAGAGAGCAAACGCAAGAAGGGAACAACATCTGTCCACATCACGTGCCTAGCCAGGGGCAGCTCTTTATATTTTGTTTGGGAGTACATAAAATATTGATGTTTAAAATGTATAAAAAATAACATTTTATTAAGAACATAAAATATTTAAGTGTGTGGCCAAAACATGTTTATGACTATTATAAAAAAATCCAAGCTGATTGTATCAGTTCATTAAGTATTGAATTTATAAGTCAGAGTTGCAAAGTAAACAAAAGAGAGAGAGAGTCATAAGATATATCATTTCCGAACAAATTGCTTGCATATTTATGGCAAATCAATACCAAATTGGTCAAGAACGAAGGAACTTTTTGCACCGGCTTAAAAGTGAAGCGCTTTTCTTAAGAACTTAAGATCTATCTAACGATTACGATTGTTCGATGAAACCTAAGACAATCATTTTGAATCAGATGCAACAAACTTATCAACAATATTGATGTATCTAGTTATAGGTAAAGTTCTATTCCAAATATTTTGTCCTAAACTTTACATTTTTAGGGACAATTATTGTCACAATTCTGACAACGACTTTGCCATATTTATATTCAAATTCCACTATGGAGTCGGTATCTTCGGGGTTTTCGGCGAGTCTGAACTCAACCTCAACTCAAAAATACTCAAAGCTGTTCGGTTGAAATAAATCATTGAAACTTTTAGAAAACTTTGGCAGGAGATATCGAAATTGAAAGGAATTTTCACTTTTAACAACTCATTTTTAGGTTCCATTAAATCTAATAGTTCCTGATTTGGAACGAGTCTTTTCCTAAGAAGTTACAAAATATGAAAGTAACAATTATTATATCAGTATTGCTAAAGTAGCACTTTCGATTTTTAGTGAATTTGCCGTATAATATATTTGAAAATTATATAAATTACACAAGGCAACAAAATTCGACTTTTTCTAGTATCTTGAATGGTTGGTGGTGATTCTGGATGATTTTCGTGTTCTAAGCAAGACTACGTTTTCAGAAATTGTCCATCACGTCGAGATTTTTAGTAATTTGAGCTTAAAGTTTCTAAAAGTGGCTATTTTGACCCTTTTTTAGGAGCGTTTTCGGGGAATCCATTCTATTGTTTGGTCTTTCTTTAATACCATCGGAAAGTACAACTTCTTAGCTTTAAAATGAACTATCTCAAACAATTCTGCGAATTTTTTCAATGGAGATATACCTCTTTTAGCACTTGTGTAAGAATCCAAAAATATCCTATTTATTGCTGGTGCCAAAGTATGCAATGTGTGGTAGAGACTCTAATAGGTTTTCGTTTCCTAAAAACAGTAAAATTGGCTAGTCATTTGTAATAAACTAGCATCAAAATTCTAAAGAAAACCTCCTGTTAATGTTTAAAGAGAGACGATTACAATAAATTTCATAAAGAGTCACCCATTGCATACTTAGGGGCACCAGCAATAAAAAGGATATTTTTGGATTCTTACACAAGTGCTAAGAGAGGTATATCTCCATTGAAAAAAATCGCAAAATTGTTTGGGATGGTAGAATCACTACCAACCATTCAAGATACTGGACCTTCTTGCCTAGTGTTATTATATTACCTAGTAGTAGCAATTGTTTTGGTACACATATTCCTTCTCGAGAAGCATTGAACGCATCCACTCCAACTTGATGGCTATTTGAAGAGTGACATGTATGCTATATTACTGCATCAAAAGATTTTGGCATCAGTTGTTTGCGATCATGGAATGGGGCTCGCTCGAAAATCGTGTTTGTCGTAATTGGACTGCATAAACTAGGCTACGAAAAAGGTGAAATTTTTAGTATGTTGCGGGTACTGATGGAATAAAAGACAGCGCGAAATCCGGGCGTCCGCGCCCTGTACGAATGCCACAAGCCATCACAAGCCGCGCAAGATGAAATTCGTCGAACTCCACTGCGCAAGTAGAAAATCATGTATCATGAGATGAATATCAGCAGGAACAGTATGTCGCGCATCATAAAACGTGACTTGGGACTCAGTGCATACAATAGACACACCAGCCATTTGCACACAACTGCATTGAAACAAAAACACGAGACAAAATCGAAAGCATTGCGTCGCCAGTGCGCGAACAATGCCCACAGACGAATTCTGTTTACCGACGAGAAAATGTTCACCACAGAGGAATCGTTCAACAAATAGAACGTTAGAGTGTATGCTGCTTCCGAACTAATGCCGAGAGCTCAGAGAGGTCACCATCGGCATTATCGAGGGTGTCCGGGCAATCTCTAGAGATTTTGTCTTCGGTTGGTTTGCATATCGCTCGAAAAATCCGTCGGTGTCCCAGAACTTCGAGAGATTTCATTTTATTATTGGCAAAGAAAATTGGTCCAATTGGGTTCAAAATAATTGTCCATCTCACAAAACAGGGCTGCATCACGCGCAAAAAAATTTCCCTTATATTAGTTTTGAATTAAAATGATGTTAAACGGAAATCTGTTAGCTGTGGCATAAGTTTTATGATTCATGCTAATATTATAGCTTAAATTAAAGTCGCGCTTCCCAAAAATTAAAATGAAAAATTTAAAAATATTTTCGCGCCAATCATAAAGCAACATTCCCAACCCTTGGCTCGACTGTTGTTGATAAATTTCCCAATTGGCGCTACTGAGGAGGCAGATGGCGCCTCTGGTACGACGGTTTTGGCAGCCTTTGGTTGGTTTTGCTAAAAATTATTAATAAGCAAACTTTAATGTTAAATCAAATAAAACATGTTATTTATTTGATGCAGCCTATCCAGTAAAACAATGTAGTTTAGATTTCCAAAACTAATTTTGCTTATCAAAATAGTTTTAGCGCTTGAATTTAGCAAAATCTCTAACCAAATCACTAGAGATTTGAAACCAACCGAAAGAGATTTAAGGGGGGGGGGGGGGGGGGGGAGGGGGGGGGGGGGGGGAAAAAAAAAAAAAAAAAATAAGGGGGGGAGGGGGAAGACCCACAAACCCTGTAAACCTAAACTTTGGGGGGGTTTATTTATTCTTGATCAGCATGAAGAGCTGAGTTCATTTAGCCTTGTACTTCTGTCCGTCCGTCAGTCCGTCTGTTTCTATGCTATCTCCACCGTCAGTTTTAAAGCTGTCCTCACCAAACTTTGCACGAAGTCTTTTGGTACAAATACGCTGCACATTTGTCAAAACCGGCCGGATCGGATGACTTCAGCATATAGCTGTCATAGGAACGATCGGTCGAAAAACTAGTTCTAGTGAGAAAAACTTTTTTGTTTTTAATGGAAACTCCTCCCAAGTACGTATTTCTTAGTTTACTATCCTTTTCCATGATTTCACTAAGCTTGGTCGAAATCGGATGACTATAGCATATAGCTGTAATAGGAACGATCGGTCAAAAAACTAATTCTAGTGAGAAAAACTTTTTCTTTTAATGAAAACGTCCTTATCATTGGCATATTCTTATTTTATATACTTTTACACAATTCCACAAAGTTTGGTCAAAATCGGATGACTATAGGATATAGCTCCCATAGGAACGATCGGTCGAAAAACTAGTTCGAGTGAGGAAAACATTTTTGTTTTTAATAAAAACGTCCTTTTTATTGGCATATTCTTATTTTTTATACTTTAACTTATTTCTGCAAAGTTTTTTCAAAATCGGATGACTATAGCATATAGCTGCAGTATGAATAAACAGTGTATTATGCTTTTCCATGATTTCACCAAGTTTGGTCGAAATCAGACATCTATATAGTATAGATCCCATAGAAAAGTAAGGTCCAAAAGTAGTCTTAGTAAGAAAAACTTTTTTGTTTTCAATGGAAGCTGCAAGGGTATACAATACTCCAGCCGAGCCGAAGTTAACTTAAAAGTTAGTCACCTAAAGCACCCTGGTCTCATATATTTATTGATATTATTGCTTCAATATTTTGGCACGGTAAGTGCAAGAATTATGGACGCTGCTGACCTCAAAAGACAAATAGCTCAATTTGCACAAATATCAATTTTCTATTAGAAGCATGACTGGCTCGCTTCTTTCTTACCATAGGTACCACTGATTTGTAGGTGATAAGAAGTGAACATTTGGCAAAGTGACTTGAAGATGAAGTGAATGAAAGTGTACCGTTATGGGTTCATAAGAAATGGCACTAAACAGTTTGCACATATATCAATTTAACATAGGTATGTGCTTCAGCACAATGTTGCCGAGTTTGATGAAAGTCGGTTAAATATATCTTACAGCTGCCATCTAAAAAACTTATTTTTTTTTACCACTCAAGGTGTATGTATTGGGTCATTGTTATGTAGAAACTTTCATGACAAAGTATGCGAGAGTATAAAATCTTCAGTTCGATTGAAAATCTCAAATCTCTTAGGAAAACACCCTTTAGCGAAAATCGTTTAAAGTTTTAAGCAACGTTTATTTAACTTGCCTAACAAATTCTTCAATCTCTAATGAAATATTTATTTTTGTTTTGTAACTTGCCCAAAAGCCTATTTTCTTTCATTATTAAACGCTGATGAAAATTTCCCAATCCCAAAATCCAGACATAAACAGTACCCAAGTCTGCTTAAATTTCATTTATTTACTCAATCAACTCCCCATCCAAACAGCTTTCTTTTGTGCTGTTTATTCTCCCACAGCCGAAAATCAAATTAAATCTAAACAACTTCAAGGGGCGATTATGTTTCTCGTTTCATCATAATAAGCCAACGACTTGTAATCAGTTATTTAAGTGTGTCCCATTTGTTTAAATAGCCTCCTCCTCCTCCTCACACAGAGAAATGTAAAAATCTCCAAAGGAAAGACGCACACTTGTATCATTAACAGCTGTTCACGTGACACATGACAAGGCGACAAGGCCAGGCGGATGAGCACAGAAGAGGAGGTGCAGGGCAGAGGACACTTCCTTTTGGGCGACAATAATAAGAAGAACAATTTTACAACACGTCGCTGTCGCTAATGACTGCGAATGAACCTCCTTGACACAATTAGGCCTAGAGAGGAGGAGTGTTTGGGTGGGTGGTGGACTTGAATGGCCTCTTTCTGGGGGCAAACAAGCACCTGGGGACTGTGAAGGCAGCTTAAAATAATGAAAACAAATTGCAAAATTGTTTAATGTGCGAGGCTCGTTTGGCAATTTGTCGTCCTTCATTTGTCGCAGACACACACCCGTACACCGCGAGTGGCAAATTGCCGGAAACTTTGGCCGGCGAGTTATTGATTTTCGAATTTAACGGTTTTATGCTTTATTGGCCAAGTCAATTGTGAGCCATTTGTTTTTTGCCGCAGGCTTTCTCCCCTTTTGCCGTTCGCCTTTTCACTTAAGCCGAAATGTCATTTCGATTTGGTTTCTTACAAATGGCCAAAATCCACCCGCAAATTTGTTTGGCGTATTAGCCGCTTAGCCCAAGGAAAGGAAAAAAAATGGAAGAGAAAGAGGGAGTGAGCGGAAGGGGCAACATCTTTTCCAGGTGGGTCTGTGGCAAGCAATTTATTGCATACGTTAAGGGGCCAAACGTTTAACCGGGCTTACGTTTATCAATCGAACAGCATTTGACCTTATCGGGGACTTTAAGGAAGATGTCAGGCTATTATGTTCCCCCAACTTTCTGCTTCACCATTGAATGGCATCCCCTCACTTGTATTCTTGTTGAGTTGAGTTTGGCATAACTTGGAGCTCTCTTAGGAATTCCAGGGCACACAAGTTGGCAAATATTTTTACACAAAAGTTTTGCAAGCAGCACATAAAAGCAAGCAAGCAAGTATAATAGCTGACTGAGGATTGCCTATGACCCAAAGATTTTATCTATATAAAAGTTCTACTCAATCGATTGCTGTTGATTCAATTTGCTGGCAAATAAAATTATCTTAGAAACGAACATTTTCAACTTAATTTGCAGCAGGAAATTGGTACGTCTTTTAAGCGAGCGTGGACAATATTTTAGAGAATTTCTTAAAGATTTCAAATCATAATTTAGATTACTCTGATGTAAGGTAATGAAAAGGATCTTTTAAAATGTGCAAGTCGATATTATGTGGCTACTCATGCCAAACTGAGCAAAACGTCCAAATGGTACAGTTTTTCAAGTTTTGGTCGATTAAAATTGAGAGGGAGGGAGAGGAAGAGGGAGAACTGCATCCACTAAATAAACGAGCGCTAATTTGGAGGGGAAACAACAAAGAACTTGGGGATAACTTCGGCAAAATTCATTCGATTTAAAAGCGGGCTTTTTTCGCCCAAATTTTTTTTTTTTCTGTATTTTGTTGAGACGGGAAGCGTATTTCGAAATACAACGACCACATATATGAGCAACACTAAATCAAATTGGGCAAATCGTCGTACCCGACCTCCTGAGGAGAAAACATTTTAAAGACCACCTCCTGAAATCATCTCGTTTGGTGCCAATCGCATCTTGAACGCCGGTTTTATGTTTCGACTTCCGTCCGTCATACACCCGCACCGACTATATCCTACCACCGAAAACGTCGCTGAATCGTACTGTTTTCTCGTATCGTGTTCTTTTGGTTCCTCCGGGGCCTGTTGTTAGTCGTTTGTAGCTATTCAAAAAAGGGTTTTGGGCGCATTGCTATTGCACCACGATATGCGCCTCAACTGCCACGTTATTCGCGACATTTGGCCAAAACAACATCGTCGTTCCACCACCGTATCCTTTTCTCCTACTTCTGGCTTTCTCCAAACTCAAAAGACCCCCGACACCGTTCGTCGATTGGGTTAAACGTGAATCGCCGCGCCGAGGCCTAGTGCTTTTTTGCACGGGACTGGAAAAACTTGGATAATGCATTGCTCGGAGGGGATACTTAGGCGATGAATTGATTTGGAAGAATACATAAAGATTTTTTGATTTATAAACAAATTTCGACTACTTTTGCCCACAGAGTATGCATATAGCTTTGTGTTTTCCAAAACAAAACCGGTTCCGAACTAGACTGATCTGCTTTAAAAGTGGTTTGGAGCCAGGTCTCCAAAATTATTTAATCTATGAGTTATAAGTTTGGATTTTTGGGTAGCTAGTATAGAGTTAGATATTTTTTCAAATCTAAACCGATTCTGAACTTGAGTGAACTGGTTTAAAAGTGGTTCAGAGCTGTATCTCAGAAATAATTTGATCTATAAACTGGAAGTTTGGTTTGTACATTGGAAATATAGAGTTAGTTATTTCCCTGTTTGAAAACTGGTTCTGAAGTGATTCAAATGTGAATTGAACAGTAAAAAAATCTCTATATATAAAAAAGCGTCCTCTCTGATTCACCAAATGATTCATTGGCAATCTTAGCAAAGCCATAGAACTAAGAAGGGGTTTCGGAAAATTCCACCCCGGGTTCAAAAGTTAAATCTTGGATCAAGAAATTTGCTCTTGGATTAAGAATTTCCATACTTATCATACTTTTGACATCGAATGATCCAGGCATGAAATTATTTATTTTTACTCTGTGTGTAACCACCAATAAATTCAAATTTTTCGTTCTAAAACATTTTATTGAGAACGCTTAACCCCTTCAAAGTCTGCCCACTTGGGGGTGAAAATAGCCTGAAAAGCAAAGGGTATTATAAAATTATCCGGATGCTTGTAACGCAGTGAAGGAAGCATCTCCGACCACATAAAGTATATATATTCTTGATCAGCATGACGAGCCGAGTTGATTTATCCCTGTACCTCTGTTTCTATGCTATCTCCTCCGTCAGTTTTAAAGCTATCCTCACCAAACTTTGCACGAAGTCTTTTGGTATAAATACGCTACACATTTGTCGGAACCGGCCGGATCGGATGACTATAGCTGCCATAGGAACGATCGGTCGAAAAACTAGTTCTTGTGAAAAAAACTTTTTTGTTTTTAATGAAAACGTCCCTTACGTTGGCATATATTTATTTTATATACTTTCTCACAACTCTACAAAGTTTTTTCAAAAACGGATGACTATAGTATATCGCGTATGGAGGATCGATCGATTTGAAAGGAACCAATTCCAAATATTTTTCGCCCAAAACTTTTCCCCAGCAATAAATTTTATCAATGCTCATAACTCGGCAATGGGTAATAAACTAAAATTTTAGGTTCAAGATTTTTGGGAGAAGCTTCTTGTTCAATTGTTCGTTTTCATCAGTAATGCTGGGTTTAAACTGCGTCTCAGAGTGTCACATTTCAGTATCACAGCTCCATATGAATTGAACACTGTGACACTGAATAAACCCAGCATTAGTCTTCATAGAGTTTTGTTCAGGCATTCCTGCTAAGTGAGTTGTTCAGTGTGTTGTTGTTTAGTGACTTGCTCAATTATTTGCTCATTGAGATGTTCTGTGACTACTTCGGTGACTTGATCAGTGACTTGTTCTGTGAGTTGTTCACTCAGTTTGATGACTGATAAGCTGTTTTTTTTGGAGAAAAGTTTCGTTTTTGCACATGGAGAGCTTCTGTTCCAGAATCCAGAATGATAAAGAGTCTTTTTAAACAAAACTCTAATTAAGAGAACTAACAACTTCAAGGAAGCCACTGAAACAAGTCTTTACACTGCCTGTATCTGAGCTCTGTCCAAAGTTGCGAAAACAATACGTCTCAGCCATTGTAACAAATTCCTTTTGAACCGTTTCCCCAGCAAACTCATTTGGCACGCCCAAAAGCAGGCAGCACACTTATGCCACACACAAACTCAGACACAACAGATTACAACTTGTTTTGGGGCGAAACTTTTAATTGATATACGGAACGTACAACGTGTCCGCAACACCTAAAAATAAGAACAAAACCGAAACAACAACCCTATAATGAGCTCTTAACAAGTTTACAAAGACGAAGCCAGACTGAAAGGGAGAACGGAAGAGTGAGATAGCGGCAATGATTGACTGGCAAATGTTTGTGTTGTATCGACAAAACTTTTTAATAAACATAACAAAAATGTCACATGCAACAGCCCAAGAGTCGACGACGACTCACGCACCTGACATGACGTGATGGGTCGCTGTCTCTGGCTCTGAATGAAATGCAATTTTCACGTACTCAAGTCACATTTCATGAGCCAATCGAGATGGGCTTCTCTCTTTTCTGTTTTGGCTACCCTGATTGATTCCAGCGTATTTATCAGCAGCATGTTTTGGGCCTTGGCATGCGGGTCCCGTTCGCTTGCCATGCTGCACGTGTCCATATCAATGTGAACCGTTTTCTAATGTTGTTTGGCAGTCAGTCACGAAGCAGGCTTTTTGAAGCGAGCAGAGTTTCGTACGTACAATAAGTAAGTAGTTGTTGGCAAGGCTTAAGAAGACTTGCGGCTTCTGTGGCCGGCTATGTGTTAACAGCCAGCTGCTGTTGTTGTTGTTGTTGTTGAAGGGGGACTGCGGTGTAAGGGGCCACTGAAGGATTTTCAGTTTCAATTGGCCTTAAGACCAAAGTGTGTGATGTCTTGATTGAAAAGTAGCAGCAGCTGTTCTTGACGCTGTCATTGGGAATGTGGTGGGGCTAATATGAAAGGGCAATTTGAGATGGGAAGACCAGGTGGGGCAAGACTTTTTTGAAAGCTTGAAGTAAACTAATGGAGTTAACTTGCTAGAAAAAGAAGCGACTGGAGGGGCTACCTTTTAATTGTTTTAAATTTGTCTACTTTAAGGGCAGATTTCACATCTTCTACATAGAACTCAAATTCACGTCTGTCTGTTTCTATGCTATCTCCTCCGTCAGTTTGAAAGCTATCTTCATCAAACTTTGCACGAAGTCTTTTGGTACAAATACGCTGCACATTTGTCAGGACCGGCCGGATCGGATGACTATAGCATAAAGCTCTCACAGGAACGATCGGTCGAAAAACTAGTTTTAGTGAGGAAAACTTATATGTTGTTCATGAAAACGCCCTTTCATTGGCATACACTTATTTTACATACTTTTACACAATTCTACAAAGTTTGGTCGAAATCGGATGACCATAGCATATAGCTCCCATAGGAATGATCGGTCGAAAAACTAGTTCTAGTGAGAAAAAACTTATTTGTTGTTAATAAAAACGTCCTTATCAGTGGCATACACTTATTTTATATACTTTTACACAATTCTACAAAGTTTGGTCGAAATCGGATGACTATAACATATAGCTCCCATAGGAACGATCGGTCGAAAAACTAGTTCTATTGAGAAAAACTTTTTTGTTGTAATGAAAACGGCCATCTTAACATGCTTTTATAAGTGTGCCCGTTTTTCAACTCCGTTGAATTCCCTTGTAAGGGCCGTTTTCTCATGTTACTGTTATTGCAAATCTAGGTGAATTTTTTTAATTTTGAGATATGCAAATGCGTAAAATCCACCTGGACTTGCAAAAACAGAAACATAAGAAAACGGGCCTAAGTGTGCCCATTTTTGCATTCGTTTGTAAGTGTCTTTGATAAAGAACTTCCCGACCGGGTCCCGAAACAACCTATCCCGTCCCTGCCCGATCCCGACCAAAAATTTTAAATTCAATCACGAACCGCCCGATCCCGAAGCTTTTTTCGGGTCCCGCGGGTATCCAGCTCCCATCTCTAATCAAAACATCAAGCGCTCATTTAATTCAAGGCGGAGACAAATTCATCAAATCAGAGTACATTAAAATCGGTCCAGCCGGTATAAATAGAGTTACTAATCCGTCTTTACTTTATTTAAACAGATATAACAAAATCCCTTTTAAATTCCATTAAAAATTGCGACAAGACTATCTTTCAAACTATTTTGGGGTTATATTCCCAGTGTTAAAGCCTAAAGTATTCATAATTACTGAACTTAAAAACTCTTGAATATTGAAAAAAAACAAGGAAGAAAGTCGGTCAAGCCCGACTATATAATACTCTGTACCAACGAACATAAATTTTGATGCTGCAGTGGCAGCGGTAAACAGCGCTGCTAATGCGCTGCTGCAGCAAACGCTCTTTTGATCATATCTCGAGAACCGTTGATCCGATCTTTATGATTCCTTTGGGAAATCGATAAATAATTTTGATTAGAATATATGTCCAGAAGGTTCGAACCTTCTAGCTATTAAACTGTGGGAGATATGACGTTTTTCTCAAATTGCGGGTGCGGGAGGGGGCGTGGCCAAAATTGAAAATAAACTTGATCTGCCTGCAGATAGAGGAAGCATATGTCCCATACATGTCAATCCTCTATCTCTTACCATTTCTGAGATCTGTGCGTTCATACGGACAGACAGACGGACAGACGGGCATGGCTATATCGACTCGGCTGTTGATGCTGATCAAGAATATATATACTTTATGGGGTCGGAGATGCTTCCTGGCTGTTACATACTTTTGCATAAACTTATTATACCCTATGTACCTTTGGTACAGACTTTAAAAATGATTTCTTACTGAATCTGTTTTTTTTAATTGATTAATCCTGTGACATATGTAAGTTATCCTCATCTGAAACAGAAAATTGCGACATTTAAGAAGTTCGACGTGCAATGCAGGAGAGAAAATCAAGAAAATGTGTACCTTATAGTGTCAGAAATGAGTAATTCTATACGTTGCAAAACAATGCAAAAATGCCAGACTTGCAAACATCCCCTGACGAAAACCCAAAAATCGTTTCAAAGAAAGTGCACATAGAACTTGTTTATTAAATTACAGAATTTCAAAAATATCAATCACCCCTCAGATATCATGAATATTTCACGAGCTTTGCATACTTCATTCTTCATTCCGCGCTTCTATTATCAGTTTATCATTTTCTTTGCTTTTCTCTTGTGAGCAAATCTGGTTTTTATGAATGATTTGTTATCAACCGCTTACCAAGCGTACCATTTCATTAAGTTGATTTTCTCCCTTGTCCCTTCCTTCCCCCACCCCCTCCAACCATTGTGTGTGTGTGTGCGTGACATTTTAAAAATCACGTTCAACCACAAGCCAAGCCAAAGCCAGCAGTATACATATCGATATATCGTTTGGGGTCTATATGGAACAGCAATATATATTTATAACGATCTGACTAAATGGTATGCACATGGCTTATTGTTATGGGGTGGCAACGATTCGTTGGCCAGAATAGCCCCTGAAATGCTCGTGAATAAATTTGGTTTACTTTCTTATGGGTGGGGACCGGGCCAAAACGAAATAAATATGCGCGACAACATTTTTCCACTTTTACTTTAAGTAAAATGTAATTGAAATGAGCGACGACGAGAAACGACAGCGACAAAATAAATAACGTCAAGCAATTTTATTTCTTTGTGCAGAGTAATTTCTTTTCAATTAACAATACGAAACGAAGCGAAATTGGTAAAAGCAAAAGTAGCGAGAAATATCAAATGGGAAATGCCAGCTACAGTGGCAACTGCGAAGCTTTACAAATTGTTCAAGTGCTTAATACAACACTCGCACTCACACACTCACTAAGTGTGTTTAATTTGTTGCTGGCCATGATATCTTACCTTTCATTTGAGCTCTCGGAACTGGGACAATTTGTGCTTTTCAGCCAGCCAGACACACATCTCCGGTAAGCTTGACTTGATTTTATTTCACAGTTGGTCAACAGTTTCGTTCTCGTTGCTCTTTTTTATCGCCCATCATCAAGACGGTCTTTTCATTTCTTTTCATTGCTCCACACAATTTCCGCACTGCCATATTACAATTGTCCGTGTTGGCCATCTCTCTCGCTCTCAGTGTGTGTGTGTGTGTGCGACTGTGATCTCTGTCAGCGACCCAAGTTCTCCAACATTTTTCAGCTGCCTTTTTCTGTTGACACAAATCATTCGCTGGAAGTGTCGCTCCCGTTTCTATTATTTTCCCTGCCTCCTCTAGCCTCGTTTATGCGATGTTTGGTGTCTCGGTGTCCAAATGTATGGCCCTCGTATCGGTTACACATAAAAGCTTTAGACTTAAGTAAAAATCTTTTGTATAGACAAGAGCTTTATAATTGTAGAATACAGTTGAACTTGCCTAACATGACATGAAATTGGAAATTTTACTTGCACTGTATTAATTCAGTGCCATTTTCTCAGTCTAAAACAGGCTTCAGATGTAATCTGAAAGCCAGAATGTTACGAAATTGGCAAAAATAATTTAAAATTATTGAATTTCCATATTTGGGGAAGCTCAGCTGAGAATTATGCTTGGCCTTGATTGCCATTAAAGTTTGTATGCAACCCTCTAGGCTCTATTTTCTGATTTATGGATTCGTCAGTCACGGTAAATTTATTTGAAAATAAATGACCTAACGCAGTAGTTAACTGTAGTTAACTAACTGCCCATGACTGAAATTTACTTTAGACAATTTTAAAGGGTACTTTGAGAGCCCCGTTTTTAGATCCTCCTTTCCAGCTTGTACCCTTAATACAGTGTTCGTTATCCAAAGCAATTCACACCGAATGCTTGCCGAAGTCATGCATCACTGAGGTTCTTTGGGATAACTGTCTTAATAGCACTTCGACGAATTGCGACTACCTTGGCGATCACGATTCACGGTTTGCCGAAAGCCCACCCGCTCTACTGATGGCCTCATCGAGTCGCTGACTCAAGAGCTTCTCTAACACCTTACCGATCGAACCGAGAAGGGGGTGGGTCTACAAAGCGCCTTGAAAAAAGCAGGGCTGCAAGCCAGTTTTTAACCGATCCCGGAACTCTGACTATTATTTATCTGCTTAAAAATAAAAGCTTAACCTGAACCTGTTCCGAACCTAAAATTTCGGTTCGGTTCAACAAAAATTATAGACATGAAAAGACATAAGGTGTTATATGATCGGTTTTGGGCGACTGACTCTTACAATCGGCAGGAAATTTCAATAAAACATCTAACAAAAAAAGTTCAGAATAACTTATGAAGTCTCCACCTATAAAACCATCTGTTTTTATAGATCCCTCAATCCAAAGCTTATTAAATGATTCACAAAACAAAGGCTTAACATTACATTGGTAATATCTTTCATATGTTGAATATAAAATGGAATTTCACTTCAAAGTAAATTATGTTTTGAATATTTCTACAAATCGTTTCCTTTCAATCGGAAAGACCATTTCCCATACGATGTATGTAATTTTTAGGTCGAAAGCGATTTGTAGAACACATGAGATTAAATTGATTACTAAACAAGAGCGTAAGTTAAAGATCATAAAGATCGGATAATAAATGGCAGAGTTATCTATAAAGGTTATAAAAACGTTGCATTTTTTTCGGCGCTGCTTGCGCTGTTTGCTAACAAAATGTTAATGTTCTGTTAATTAACATAAGGGAAGTCAATTAAACATTTATTCCCCTGAGTAACGGGTATATCGTAGTCGGTATATCGAAGTCGGCAGGACCGACTTTAAATAACGCTATTGTTTTAAAATGTCTTTGTAGGGCAAAACGGCAGCAATATTGTCTTCAACAATTTTTCCGCTGCGGCTTTGAAAATGATCAGAAAGGGACATTTTATCAATCAATTCATCTACCCAAGCAAGAAATTTTCTTATAAATTCAATGCAAACTAAATCACCATTTTGTTCCTGATCATCTTCCTCCTCATGTGTAACCGTGGCTTCGTGTTTTCTCATCTCTATAAGTTCCTCATTTGTGAGTGACTCTCTGTCCAAATTCACGAACTGTTCAACATCATTTATAGAGTAGTCTTCCAATCCTGCCTCAGTAGCCAAAGCAATAATCTGATCTGTTACAGAAGATAAGTCATCCAACTGTGATGATGAAGAGGCCTTTACGCTTTCAGGCCATAGTTGCTTCTAGAACTTGTTTAATGATTCTGATTTAAGTTCCTTCCACGACTAATCGATAATCTTTACAGCATCTTTTAGGCTGAATATCTTCCAAAAGTCAGTCATTGAAATATTGTTGTTGGCAGTTGAATTTAAAAGTAAGCGAAATGTTTTCTGCAAATAATGAGCCTTAAACGTAGATATGGCACCTTGATCCATTGGTTGTATGATCTCGTAGGCCGGATGGGTGGGAGGGTGCGTTATCTACCAACAGTAAAGCCATTTGGAATAAATTTTTCTTGAGTAAATATCCCTTCACCTCGCGACAGAAGCATTTGTAAAACCATTCCCTAAACTTTATTTTAGTCATCCACGCCTTTTTGTTTGAACGCCAAATCACTGGAAGCTGCTTCCTATCGATATTTTTAAATGCACGCGGATTCTCTGACAAATAAATCAGTAAAGGTTTAAATCTGTAATCACCAGATGCATTGGGACCAAGAAGTAATGTCAAGTGTTCTTTCGAAACCTTGTGTCCGCGAATAGATCCTTCTCTGCTTAAGAACGACCGGTCTGGCTTTCTTTACCAGTAAAATCCCGTCTCATTATCATTGAATTCGTGGTCAGCTACATATTCACCGTCACTGATGATCTCCTTTAACACGGTTGTGAATTCATTCGCAACATCCACATGGAGCTTGCAGCCTCGCCTTTCAGCCTTATGTTAACTATGTAAGCAGAAGCGCTTTTTGAAATTGTCAAACCAACCTCGGCTTCCATTAAAAGATGGACTTTTTCGTCTTGCATTCAAGGCTTCAAATAAGCTCTTGGCCTTTTCCTGAATGGCCATTTGACTTATTGGAATATTCGGGGTGTCCTAAATCTTGGATTGCCGGTTGGTTTGCAACGCTCGAAAACTCGGGTCACTTCGGGATTCACCTACACCCCGGCCCGTTTCAAATAGGAATGTAGTGGGTTTTATGACTCTGCTAATATTTAAATTAAGTCGCGTGTTAGATCTATCGGTGCCCAACCTTTCGTTTTTTAAATTCTGCTTTGTATATTTTTACTCATCAATAATTTTTTTTTATCCCTACGTATATTTTTATTTTTAAAACTGCTACAAATCTTGCAACCCCCATTGTTTTGTTGGAAGGCGATGTGTTTGTCATCTATCCAAACGTTAGCGTTCCATTTTAGCCATTCTCTTTAGATCTTTTTATTTTATGTCATTTATAATTCTCCGACCACATAAAGTATATATATTCTTGATCAGCATGACGAGCTGAGTTGATTTAGCCCTGTCCATCTGTCCGTCCGTCTGTTTCTATGCTATCTCCTCCGTCAGTTTTAAAGCTATCCTCACCAAACTTTGCACGAAGTCTTTTGGTACAAATACGCTGCACATTTGTCGGAACCGGCCGGATCGGATGACCATAGCATATAGCTGCCATAGGAACGATCGGTCGAAAAACTAGTCTTAGTGAGAAAAACTTTTTTGTTTTTAATGGAAACGCCTCCAAAGTCCGTATTTCTTAGTTTCTATCCTTTTCCATGATTTCACTTAGTTTGGTCGAAATCGTCACATATACTCCCAGATCGTACTTTTATAAGTCTTGGATAAACACAATATATCGGATGACTATAGCATATAGCTGCCATAGGAACGATCGGTCGAAAAACTAGTTCTAGTGGAAAAAACTTTTTTGTTTCCCTTATGTAAGCATGTGTTTATTTTATATACTTTTCATTCTACAAAGTTTTGTCAAAATCGGATGACCATAGCATATAACTGCAGTATGAATGATCGGTCGAAATAGAAGTTCTAGTGAGAAAAACTTTTTTGTTTTAATTGTGATTGCTTCCAAATGTCGTAATTAACAGTTTGTTATGCTTTTGCATAATTGCATTAAGTTTTGTCGAAATCGAACATCTAATAATGTAGCTCCCATAGAAAAGTAAGGTCCGAAAAGTAGTCTTATTTAGAAAAACAAACTGCAAAGTGTACAAAACTTCGACCGGAAGCTTACTTTACCCTATTTTTACTTTTCTTATAAAAATTTGTATTTTTTAAAATTTTCATATTTTTTTTGATTAGATTTTGTTGTTATACAATTTTGAAGAAATTTTATGTTAAATTTGCGGTCGTTAAGCGAGGTAAAAATGACCGCTAAGTAAAACTTGGTGCTAAATATAGTGTTGCAGTTAATGTAAGTATGCCGCTAAGCGAGATATTGGTGTACACACCTTCAACTTTGTTTTCCATTTTAATTTACTTCAATATTCGTCGTGGTTTTTATATTATACTGATTTGAAATGTGCTCTTATTTGCAAGGCAAACAATGTCAAAGCTAGTGGTAAAGGATGAGCTGACTTCCAGGGCTGCCCAAATTCGCAGTGTTTGAATATCACCACTATGATTTTGAACTGCACTAGGTAATACTCTATTGGAATTTCTGCCAAAATTTTTACCATTTGGACCACTGTGCGAAACTAGCTTCGAACCGAAACCTTCTCACAAAAACATTTAACCTATAATAACACATTTTTCGAATATTAACCATTGGTAAATTTTGAACCCGCTGGTCGGAGCTCCGAAAAAGTTATTGGGCTTACAGCCCTGGTCCCGATATTAAAAGGAGATATTATTTCCGGCAGAAGGGATCCTGCAAACAACTACAACTCTGCAGAAGTTTCGGTCCGAATGCTCGAACCTTTCGGAAAGTCTTTAAGGTTTGGTTTGAGTTTCGCTTTGGTTTTGATTTGAACATTGGTTTAAAGCTTCTCAAACCGTGGTGTTATGTGGACTCGAGGACTTGCTTCACTTCAAATTGTGCCAAAAGTGAACCACATTACTTAATAGAAACTGGCGAATCGTCTCATTTGGACTTCCTCAACGTTATTCTCTACAGGTGCAATTTGTTCTTCTTTGAGCTGCGATCCAACCGACTATGACCGTTAAATCCCTGCCTCCCCTAAAAAACTACCACCCTCTATTTTTACGTGAAAATATCTTCTTGTTGGCAAACATAGTTTAATTTTTCCCATATACATTTTTAGCTAATAGTTTTTGTCAATTTAATTTCAAATATTTTTTGCCCTAATCTTTTCGGTTCACTCCCAAACACAAGAAAAAAGAGGAAAAATGTTATTCTGAACATTGTTCAAGTGCTCCAGTTATTTTTTTCATTTTGCTGTATGTGAGTGTGTTTGTGTGTGTGAGAAGCTGAACTGCATGTGTGTAAAGTTGTTTTTCAAAACTTTTACACTGCCAGAAAAAGGAATGTCGAAGTAGTAACTTGACCATGTCGTTGCCAGTTTGCCAGTTGCCGTTGTTTGCCAAGCCGTTACTCAAACTCCTCCTCATCCTCCTCCTGGCCATTATCATCATCAACACCACGACGATGGCTGGCTGAGGCTGTGGTTGTTCCTTTTTGCCTCGCCTAATGGATGCCTCTTTGTTTGGTTCTGTTCTGTCGTATCTCGTTTATTGATGCTGAATCTCTCCATTCCCTCTCTCTCACTCTCTCTCTCCCGGAATGGCACTTCAGTCGACTGGAGTCTACCTTCCGTTTGCACCTCCATCTTTCCAATTTTTCCATTTCTCCGGTGCAGAATGAAATTGCGCAAGTAAACAAACACATTCATTTTGCTGTTGGCTGTTTCGCCCGCTGTCGTTGCTCTTGTTTGTTTGGATTCATCCACCTCTAGCCGTACTATCGGCGCATTAGCAGACGACAACCATATCTATATCTAGTTTTTTTGTATACCCCTGCAGAGTTTGTCACTCAACTAGCTCCTCGAAGTGAATTATTATTAATATATGCCATTCCGAACCGGTTCCCTTTAATAAGGAATCCGAAAATTGTGTCATAACATTACAAACAAGCTGCTCAACTTGGCCTCAGTTTGAACCTGAACCTATCCCCACAAGCTGGTAATTGTGTCTGCAGTTCGACAAGACCTGTTTGCCCACTGCAATCCCCAGCGCCCCAAAAGGCGATGCCAATGCAGTAGACTTATGGTCCAGACGAGCCTGTTTCTTTTTTTTTTTTTTGCTTTTGCTCTCTGCAAAAGTGGGTCGAGGCGTCCATCCACTTATGTAGTTGCTCGTCGTGGAATGTGATTTGTAGCTTATACAATGTGTGAAAATGGCCTGCCAAACGACTTGACTTGACTCCTCTCCATTTCTCTTTGTCTTTTGCAGCGAATGTGTTTCAACAATGTTACTGCCTTCGGGGCGTTCGAATAGTGATGTCTATCCGCTACAAAATGCCACCACCAACAACACCAACAGCACCAAGCCCTTGTTACTGACAAGAACATCATCGCCACAATTGACAACGCTGCCCACATCAAATGGCACCATTGCCCATGCCACGCCCACCCACACTTCCGTCAGCGTCGCCGCTGTAAGCCAAGAAACCGCCGGAAGCCAGTCGGAGACCGGAACACAGGCGACGACAGCAACAACAACAACAACGGAGCCTGTCAACTCTGGAATTGGGGTTGGCACTGGCATTGGTATCTATGGGCCACTTTTGGGTCACAGTCAGGCACAGAGTGGCATTGCCATTGCCGGAAATTGGGCCGAAATTGATCGACATTTGGAAACAATACAGGAGAAGCTTAAACTTGGCTGGACGGTGCATGCTGGCAAGGAGGGAAGACTCTATTACTGCAAGTAAGTTAAAAGGAGTAAGCTGCTGACGGGGGGAAATTTATTTTAAAATGGTTTCCTTTTACATCTAAGAGTCTTAGTTTAGTTTTCGCCAATAGCTGGTGAAGGTAACCGGGTGTGTAAGTTTTTTGAAAGAAAAACTTTTTCATTAGATTTCCAGAGGCGGGATCGAACCCGCGACCTCTTGCACAGCAGGCACACACACTACCCGCTGCACCATACCCTTTATATGTGTGTGTGCTAAAACTTGCCTTTGTTCAACCCATCCACTGGAAGAGTGTCCGACCAAAGTTGCTAATTTTCTACCAAAGCTTTTTCCTGTTCGAGGTACTGATTTCTCATCTTCTACATAGTCATAGCTAAATGTCACATAAACTAACAAATAACAGAATAAGGCCCGATTTCTCAATGTCCGTTTAGAAAAACTGACCGGCAGGTTAGCCGAATTTCAATGTCTCATGCTGTGTTTGGCGATAACCGAGCAACCAACTTAACCACAGCCGTATGCTCCTGTCAAATTTTGACCTCTATTATTGATATTATCATCAATAGACCAACATCTGATTCAATCCAGGGATGCAAACCTCTCGAAAATAAGTACTGGTTCGGTTCGGTGGTTCACACAGTTTCTGAACCGCTGGTTCGGTTCATTACATGGTTTTTGGAGCTTACTGAACCGCTATTTCGGTTCGGTTCAGTGGTTCATAAAGACACTTTACGAAATGTACAGCTTTGTTTCCAATTCCACTTCCGTTAAATTTTTGTGATTTAGAGATCAAATTTGGACCAAAAACCGGTTTTAAATCACAAAATTTTTTTTTTTCTTTTTATTTTTTGGCGACCTTTCTAATGTTTAATTAGAAACGAGTTGTCGAGGTCAAGAAATAGCGATTGTTCACAACTGTAAACAACTTATGCATTGACACACCAAAAAGCGCGTGGATTCCTTCAAAGCTGTTTCATGGATGTCCAATCCAATCATCAGAAGGCATTTCGCTAAATGACTCCTGATCGTTGAGCCAATTCCATGCAATCAGAACTTTCAACAGTTGGGAACTGCAAAGCGCAATGAAAGCAAAATTGGACTCACATATTTTTTTGCTTTCATTGCATTTTGCAGTTCCTAACTCTTTAAAGTTCTGATTGCATGGAATTGGCTCAACGATCGTTCGGTTCAGCGTTTTTGAAAGGAAGCCGGCTCGGCTTGCGGTTCGATTCACCAACTGGAACAAGCGGTTCGGTTCAGAACAGCTTTTCATCCCTGATTCAAACATTCAACATTGTTTCCAACGAATTTTTTACCTCCACGCAATGAAAAGTGAATTCGAAGAGACAGAGCAACAAATAAAGTTTGCTAGAGGAAGAGGCCTAATTATTTGACTGAACTGGAAGATGCCAAAAGTGTTCATGTAAAATAATTCTTACTAGGATTAGAGATCAAGTGTCTTCCCAAAGAAACAGCTTAATTTTTAACTTCAGTTGCGATTCAATTTATTGTAAACAGGAATCATGTATTGTTGTCAAACTTTTGGTGGCACTGCGATCTTATGCATATGGCAGCTTCCTTATCACAGAGGGTGACTTCTGTGGAATCAGCGTTCCGTTTCAAAGCTTTGGTAAGCCGTGCAGGTAAACAAGTGTCCCCGGAGTTCTGTTTCAAAAAAGGCATAAAAAAGGTGATATAACTGTTTTCAGTAAAATCGTTCCTCCTCGTTTTTTTGGGATATCTTCGAATTAGTTCTGAAATTAGTACCGTTTTATTCTTGAATCAAGGAAGACTGAAAAGATTTCCTGCCAGTTCCCACTTATAAATATAACGAAACTAGAGGTTTTTTATACCCTGTTCCCATTGAAAATGGAAAGGGGACGAAGTTGTGAAAAGTAACAGGTAGAAGGAAGCATTTGCGACCCTATAAGATATAATTCTGATCAGCATAACGGTCGATTTAGCCTCCTGCCCGCTCAGCCGTCTGTCCGTAGAACGCGTGTTTCTCAGAGACTATAGAGCTAGAGCCACAAATTTTTGATGTAGATAGGTGTATACCCGATTCAAAACGAGTTTGTTTCAGATTTGGAAAATTCCTCCCCCTCCCCCCTGCGCAAAAACGTCAAGCACATTTTTAAGATGACCTTCCAAACTTAACATATATCAGTAAGGCCCAATATCTATCTATTCTGAAAAGATCACTGTCGGAAATAAACACAGTTAATACGAATCAATTTTGCTTGTGGAGAGGGGGGTCTTGCATTGTAGTTCGCGCGCCTTGTATGCAAGAAAAAACACACGAAATCAAGGGAACAGGGTATTTTGTAGTCGGGGCACTCGACTGCAGCTCCCTTACTTGTTTTAAAGTGTCACGGTGTGTCACGAGATGTCACCACGTGAACGTGAGCAAATACACAATTTCGAGCAGGGTCATCCGAGATCCGTGCGAATTTCTTGAGTTGAAATGAAAACAACTTTTACCAGTGGCGAAGCGTGAGGTTCTGCCGACCGGGACGGAAGTCGAATTTGTCGAATTAATTTTAGTTTCGAATAGCTCCTCCCACAGCTGGCCTGATAGCAATCGTGAGAAAAATTCAAAGGATCACTATTAAATTAGATAACGAATCTTCTAGTTTCGAGTTTATTATGAACTTTAGTAAGGTAAGCTGGTCCTCATGCAACAAAGGCTCGAAGACTTAAACGCATTAACTTCATCATGTATGTTGCCTGCTGACTGTACTAAAGCCAATTGGTGTCGTCCGAATCCAGGAAAACATAGGGGAAAGGTAAGCAAATTTGCTCGCCAAATCTTGCAATTGCCCAAACCTTATTTCTGCAAATACTTTGTCCATCGATTCGAAAAGGTATCGCCTTAAATCGTCTTCGTACGACAAATTTACGACTTTGCTGCATCTTTAAAAAGATGTTTCTTAACTCGTCGCCTGGGTGGTTCCATATATATGTCAAGGTCTTCAGACAAATCTTTAGCATAGCAAAGAGCGCCGTCTGTCTATCCTCTTGTTTTCTATTAACGTTGTCTGTAGAGCTCTTTTTTTTGAGCACTTCTGCCCTTTGCTTGCAGAGATTTTTGGGCATCTTCTACTACAACCAGCACAGGTTGCCAAAGGCCCAAGAAACAAAGAAAGGAAAATGACTGCATGGCAACTACCAAAGTTTCAGAGTCTGTTCTGGTACTTAAACTTTCATCCATCTCAGTCAATTTTTTCAAAGTTTTCAATATGTTTTTATAGTGATTTCGAGTCACTTAACTCTAGTGCTCCATCGCGTTCCTGTAGTTGATACCTGACTTAACAAACGCGGCGTGCAAACAGGCCAGGTTTAAAGAATGGTTTGAGCATGGCACGAAATCGGCTTAGGACTTAACTAGAAAAGTTACAGCGCTCATTTTTTCGTACATATATGATCTGCTAGATCCCCTTCTACAGTGCCTATCCATCATTGTTCAAGGAGAATTTCTCTCTTGAATTAAGTGAATTTCAGAAGCGGTAACCCTTGTGGGGTCTTAGGACAGCTCTTAACTCATTCATTTGATCTTACCCAATAAAAAAATTATGATTACTTTACCTTCCGCACGGTCCCTTCGCACCCTTTGAATAAGTTTAAACTATTTTCTACACATTTCCAACCTATTTATGGTCATAACATTTGTCTCTCCGTATATATGTGTGCCGACTGACTCTGCTCTCTTGGCTGCGTCTCTCTACCAGACTGCCTGAATGCCTTGCTTGGGTTTTCTGCCCGCCTGCCTCTCTGCCTGGTTGCTGCACATAAATTGATTATGCACGAAATTCTATTAAATAATTTTACACTTTGTTGCACATCAAACTCAAAGCGCACAAAATGCCATAAGAGACTGAGTGGGCGTGGTCCGGGGAGATTGTGAATGAATGAGCGAGCAGCAGCGGCAGCAGCACTGGTTTGTCGCTGATTCTAGCTCTGGTTGCGGACCCGTATGCCACACGCTCTCGGTCCGTGTCAGTGTGCAAAAGTGCAAAACTAATTATCACAATTGTGTGCAGCCAGGAAATGAAGAAAGACAGCAACGGAAGCCACCAAGGTGGGTTGACTGGGTGACTGGATTAGTTGGGGTTGGGCTGTGGCCCCCGATTATGGTTGCAGTTTATTGCATAGTCGAGCAAATAACCCAATTAGCGTTGATTAACGTCAATTGAAATGCATTTCGCTAGGCCACAGATAGAGTGCCAGAAGAGATCATTAGTTGCTTTCGGGTGTGTGTGTGCGTCTGTGTGTGTTTGTGTTTTGGGGTGAATTGAGAGCAAACAAGTTCAGGGTCAGATTTGTGGGGTATATCATGTGGCTGTGTGCATGCGCCATGAATAATAAGCTTGACCACAAGAATGAACATGAAATTGAGACATAAACTAAGACTTAAACTGAAAACTCATACAGAAATTAAGTTTCATCTTTAAATAGTGCTTTGTGTTAGCCAAGTCTACCAAAAAGCGATACACCTGTTTGAAGTCGGTCCATTTTGCTCGTTCCAAATACCTCAAAATTGAACAATCATTAATCTAGTATAAAAAAAATTAACAATACCGCAATGTCCCCATTTGCATTTGTTATTTATAAAACACAAATTCAAATGTACGATGAGGTTAGAATAGCAATAGTTTAAGCGAAGTTGCTTCTTCATCAATTGCGATATCTTTTTAAGAGATTTTTAAATCGATTTTCGATTTATAACAAGCTCATTTGGATTTACTCCTAATGCTTTAGCGGTACCCATTAATATGTGAACTGCTTTTCTGTCAGATATTTTGGCGTAAACAGGCGCTGCCGCTAGGCGCGGAGTAATTCACTCTTTGCGTCATCGTTTATTACAACTTTCGATGTCGAAGGATTCTTCAAAATTTTCAGAATCTTCATCGTTTTCCGAATATCATCTGTGTGACCATTAACTCCTGAATCAAGATTAATACGTTACGCTGTTTTGTAATGAATAGAGCCAAGTCTAAGCTCAAAATATTTACCTTTTATATTTAAACTAGCTGAATACCCGGCGTCGCCCGGGTCCTTCTGATTCTTGTGAGAGCGACTATATTCAAGCTAGTGCTGGCAGCAAGTCGCCATAAACATTTTGGACCGTTCGATCTTTTTCTCTATTTAACCATCTTCATTATAATCTAAACTCATAAATATTAATTTTTTTATTCCTCCTATTTACCCATCTACAATTGCCGTCTATCAAATTTTCACAATAATCCAGGCTCAAATCCAAAACTTGCAAATTTCGCAGTATTTTTGACCGTGTAATCTACAGCTTCCATTTACCAACGCCTGCATTATAATATAAGCGCTTTCATCAATACTCATAAGGCTGTTTTGCAAATTTCTCGATTTTTGGACCTTAGAAACCTTCGCGGCCAAGCGTCTAACCATTGACCAAATTTTCATGGTAATCGGATGAACGGTATAGTTTTTGAATTTTCGCGGTTTTAGGACTATTTCCCGCACATTTCTTCAAATCAGAATCTTTCGCGGGCAAGCGTCCAAACATTCTCCAAAGTTTCATAACAATCGAACATTTTTCAAATTTCGCGGTTTCTTCTACTTGGAAAACTTCCCGGGCAAGCGTCGATCACATTCTCAAAGTTTTAGCGAAAACGTAAATTTAGCAATTTTCGCGTTTTCCGCAATTTTTTTTGAACTTGGAAACCTTTCCTAATCTCCAAAGTTCCATCACAATCGAAGATTTAGCAAATTTCGCTGTTTTTAAACCATTTTCCGCAGATTTCTTCTACTTGGAAACCTTCCCGGGCAAGTGTCGAACCATTCCCCAAAGCTCTACCGAAACCATACATTTTGTCATTTTCGCGGTTTTTGGACCATTTTCCGCAAATTTCTTCAACTTAGAAACCTTCCCTGGTAAGCGTTGAGCCATTCCCCAAAGTTTCATTGCTGTCGGATGAACGGTATAATTTTGCAAATTTCGCGGTTTTTGGACCATTTCACATTAGACATAGCCTATGACACTTTCCTGATCGACATGAACATACTGTGAAAAATTCGTGAAGATCGGTTCAGCGGTTTAGACGCCAATAAGGGACAAACATACTTTCACTTTTATATAGATGTATAGATTGTTGCTGAGATATTCCCCTAACGGAATTAAAAACCACACTAAAAATAAAAATAGGGGAAAGTTAACTTCAGCACGGCCGAAGTTTTGTATACCCTTGCAGCTTCCATTGAAAACAAAAAAATTTTTCTATGACTACTTTTTGGACATTACTTTTCTATGGGATCTATACTACATAGATGTCTGATTTCGACCAAACTTGGTGAAATCATGGAAAAGCATAATTCACTGTTAATTACGAAATTTGGAGGCGATCCCATTTAAAAAAAAAAGTTTTTCTCACTAGAACTTCTTTTTCGACCGATCATTCAGACTGCAGCTGTATGCTATAGTCATCCAATTTTGATAAAACTTTGTAAAAATGTGTTAAAGTATATAAAATAAGAATATGCCAATAAAAAGGATGTTTTCATTAAAAAAAAAAAGTTTTCCTCACTCGAACTAGTTTTTCGACCGATCGTTCCTATGGGAGCTATATGCTATAGTCATCCGATTTCGACCAAACTTAGTAGAATTGTGTAAAAGTATATAAAATAAGTGTATGCCAATGATAAGGACGTTTTCATTAAAAACAAAAAAGTTTTTCTCACTAGAACTAGTTTTTCGAACGATCGTTCCTATGGCAGCTATATGATATAGTCATCCGATTTCGACCAAACTTAGAGAAATCATTAAAAAGGATACTAAACTAAGAAATACTCATTTTGGAGGCGTTTCCATTAAAAACAAAAAAGTTTTTCTCACTAAGACTAGTTTTTCGACCGATCGTTCCTATGGCAGCTATATGCTATAGCCATCCGATCCGGCCGGTTCCGACAAATGTGCAGCGTGTTTGCACCAAAAGACTTTCCGCAAAGTTTGGTGAGGATAGCTTTAAAACTGATGGAGGAGATAGCATAGAAACAGACAAACAGACTCAGCTCGTCATGCTGATCAGGAATATATATCCTTTATGTGGTCGGAGATGCTTCCTTCAATGCGTTACAAACATCCGCACAATTTTATAATACCCTCTGCAAGGGTATAAAAACTTAAAAATTTAGGAGGAAAAATCTAAACTTATCCCAAATTTTTCCCATATATTTCAAAATTTCCATCCTTAGGCCAAGCGCGCGTCCATCAAATGTTGTCCGATCGGGACCAAACTTTTTATACCCTTGCAGAGGGTATTATAAAATTGTGAGGATGTTTGTAACGCATTGAAGGAAGCATCTCCGGCCACATAAAGTATATATATTCTTGATCAGCGTGACGAACTGAGTTGATTTAGCCCAGTCCGTCTGTTTCTATGCTATCTCCTCCGTCAGTTTTGAAGCTATCCTCACCAAACTTTGCACGAAGTCTTTTGGTACAAATACGCTGCACATTTTTCGGATCGGATGACTATAGCATATAGCTGCTATAGGAACAATGGGTCGAAAAACTAGTTTTAGTAAGAAAACTTTTTTGCTTTTAATGGAAACGCCTCCAAAGTAAGTATTTCTTAGTTTACTATCCTTTCTGATGATTTCACTATGTTTGGTCGAAATCGGATAACTATAGCATATAGCTGCCATAGGAACGATCGGTCGAAAAACTAGTTCTAGTGAGAAAAACTTTTTTTCTTAATGAAAACGTCCTTATCATTGGCATTCACTTATTTTATATACTTTCACACAATTCTGCAAAGCTGCAGTATGAATGATCGGTCGAAAAAGAAGTTCTAGTGAGAAAAACTTTTTTGTTTTAAATGGGATCGCCTCCAAATTAACGCCTCGTACTTAACAGAGTGTTATGCTTTTCCATGATTTCACCAAGTTTGGTCGAAATCAGACATCTATATAGTATAGATCCCATTAAAAAGTAAGGTCCAAAAAGTAGTCTTAGTTAGAAAAACTTTTGTGTTTTCAATGGAAGCTGCAAGAGTGTACAAAACTTCGGCCGAGCCGAAGTTAACTTTCCCCTATTTTTTCTATATCTATTCGGACCAAAACGAAACTATTCCAGCCCGGTATTTTGAAATCGGACAAAAAAAGTATAAATAAAGTCCAGTCTATTGAACAGGTTGAGTCTTTCCATGATCTGGATATTTTACTTGATCATAAATTATCTTTTGGCACTCATTTTGAGTTTTCTGGGAAGAAAGCCATAGGTTTGTTAGGCTTTATTAAACACTGGTCTCAAGAGTTTAGTTATCCCTTAACGAGTAAGCTCTTGTTTACATCCCTACTGATATGAGACCCATTTTGAAGTCACTAAACCTCTATTGCAATCTGGATTGGACTTACTCTTTATAAATCCAGACTTAAGCTTTTAGACTTACCGACACTTTAACACTGACGCACTATGTAGGGTATAATGTTTCTGCACATTGACTATATACCCATGAGGCTTTCTGGTGCTTATTCTTTATATGCCTCTAATTGCACATTTCGCATTCTTTGTAGGGACTACTATAAGATCTTTCCTCTTCTCAGTGGTAAAAGTTTTGTTGAAGGTCTTACAACTTTTATAATTTACAATCTTGAACTTTCTTCTGATCACTAACGATGCGAGCAGACGAGTAGCTGTGTTACTAATTTTGGACTGGGATCCGAGGTTTCAATGTGTTCCTTTATGAGCTTTATTTCAGGATACTCTATACTATGGGAAAATCAAAATTCTATGGGTTATGCTAAACGTGATGGGTTACGAGGTCTGTCAGGGGTTTCCTGGTTTGGCTCCGATCGTCTGGATCCATCTGTGAGTGTCTGTTCGGGTTACGGCTACCCTGTTTCGCTAAAGAAAAGAAAGTTAGCTATCGGGCTGCTGCTGGGAACTCCCCAGTGGAAAGAATTGGCAATCCAAACTACACAAATCGAGGTGGATGCCCTACGGCTCCTTACCTAAGGACCTAAGTACGTCTGCGAGCTTACCTTTGTTCTCCGAGCCCCGGTGACTAAGAGACTTCCTAAGCGCTTGGCTCACTTACTCGATCTGGTCCCGGACTAGTTTTTTACATCTCTCAAAATACTTACCTCTTTTTCTGTCTTTTTATTCCTTCTAAACTCATGAATCGTCTCAGCCGTTACAACAAAAACAACATAGACAGCACACAAATGTAAAATCGTGGGTCCACGCAAAACCAAAATGTTCTAGACATTCAATTGAATTGATTGTCATGCTCCAGCCTTACCTCTGTTTCAACAATCTAATTAAATTCCCACATTGTTTTTTAGCCATCTGACACAATCATCTGGTTGGCTGCCTGCCTGTGAGGATTGGAGTAAGCATGAAGAGCTCTCGTATGGCTGGGAGCGTGCCATAGATTCCAAGGGTCGTTCTTATTACATCAAGTAAGTTTTTAACAAGGAAAAATCCACTTTCTAAACCAAATTATAATGCCTGATTTTCCCGTTTCAGCCATCTTAATAAGACGACCACATACGAGGCTCCCGAATGCATACGCTGGGACGAACATCCCCCCGAGCCGCGTCAGGTTGTGTTGCAGCGGAATGCCAGCTTAGGATTTGGTTTTGTGGCCGGCAGTGAACGTCCCGTGATTGTGCGCTTTGTGACCGAAGGTGGTCCCAGCATTGGCAAACTTCAGCCTGGCGATCAGATACTTGCTGTGAATGGTGAAGATGTTAAGGATGCGCCCCGGGATCATGTCATTCAGCTGGTGCGTGCGTGTGAGACTCAAGTCAATCTGCTGGTGTGCCAGCCCATGGCGCACTGCATCATGCCTGGTCGCAAGTCTACGCTACTTTCGGCCGGGAAACGAGCCAAGCTCCGCACCAGACCAAGTCGCGTAAGATTTGCCGAAAGTGTGTGTGTCAATGGAGCACCCTTGTTTCCGCCCTCGGCCTTCTCTCTGGGTGACATTTGTGTGCCGCCCATGGCCAATGTGCTCAAGGTTTTCCTGGAAAACGGACAGACCAAGTCATTTAAATATGATGCCACGACAACGGTACAGGATGTGGTCAGCTCGCTGTTGGATAAGCTCTGTCTGTGCTGTGGAGAACTGTTTAGCCTGGTGCTGGAGCATGTCAAGAGTCTGAAGCGCAACAAGCTGACTCTGCTGGATCCGCAGGAGTCGCTGGCCAGGGTAATATTTGTGCGATTAACCATTAAGATTAGATCTAACCCCTTTCATGTAGATTGCAGCTCGTCCGGGTGCCCACAAGCTACGTTGCTTGTTCCGCATCACCTTTGTGCCCATTTCGGCTGCCGAGCTGGCCCAGCGTGATCTTCAGGCCCTGGACTATCTGTATATGCAGTGCTGCAATGATGTCAATCAAGAGCGCTTCGCTCCCGAACTGCAGCCGGAATTGGCCTTGCGTTTGGCCGCCCTGCATATGCATCAGCATGCTTTGGCCAATAATTTTGCACCCGCCAAGCTCACCGTCAAGCTGGTCGAGTGAGTTCAGCTGTAGCAGAAGACCCAAAGAAAATCCTTTAATTTCGACTTTTCAACTTTGCAGACGAGAGTTCGGTCTGGAACGCTTTGTTCCTGTGAGTCTGTTTGAGGGGATGAAACGAAAGGAATTGAGGCGACTGATTTCACACTTTTTGAAGCTCAATGCAGAGATGACGGGTTCTTCCAGTAAGGTTCTGACACAGTTACAGGTAAGCTCTAAGTTGAATAAGTGATTTCAGTGTTCAGCATTTGCTCTGCAAGTATACCAAAAGATAGCAAAATAAGAGAAGTTATTCCGTGAATTTGTTGTGCCGCTTTTTCTCTGCTCGCGAAGATTTCATGTGTGGACAGCGGAACCCTTAGCAGTATAGGCAATTGCAGTCCTCCTCCCGCCCAAACCTTAATTAGTCGATGTTCCACCAATCACAACTGGTCCAGGGAATGGTTAATTAGAAGAAGTCACTAAAACACGATGGTAAACTAACCTCAGGATTCCAGTTTAAATCACGCAGAGCAAACAATACGATTAGAACATGATCCGTACTCAAGAATTGGTCTGAGAAGAGAAGTTAAAACCATAACTCTTTCCTAGGAGAGACTCTCTGAAGTCTTCTCTTTGAAGAATTCCTCGAACTTTGCCTCTATTTAGCAAGTTGCTCGTCAGTTTTTTTTTGGATGGTGTGATACCTTGATAAGGCATCTGGCGGCCTGCTTATGTATGAAAACTTCAACCATAGGTACAGCAATTACTTTTCGATGTCTCTGGTTCTCAGGTACCATTCGGCTCCGGTAAAACATGAGTCTTTGCTGCGTTACCATAGATCTGTAGACCGTACCTCAATACCGGAGCCAGAATGACCTAGTATAACAAGACCTGGTTCCTGAGTGACAACTTGTTCTTGGGGTTCGTGAGCCACCCCAGGCGCCGTTTTTTGGTTGCCACTGCCTGAACCCCTAAGTGTAACCCCAAGATGTTTATGGGCTGCCTTATGCAGGTGTCACGGCGAATAGAATAGGTCACCGACGCACACTTGTCTGTTTTGTATTTCTAGTTTCAGCAGCCCAAAAGTAAGGGACGAAAATTTTACGAAATGTTAACTAGTATGTTGTTGTAGCCCGCTTCGTCGACTTTAAAAACATTGCCTGTCGTCGCCGAGAACGCGTCTCTATTTATATTATCGATGATAGATCGTCTAAAAATCCAGTCAAAACTTCGAAATTCCTTTTTACCCCTAGGCCCTACTCCGCATTATGGACCGATAAAGATCCTACTTCGACAACGACGTTTAGACAATTTAAAAACTATGAATCGGTCAAAATGGCCCGCATCTACGCCCGGTGAAATGTTCCGGATAATCGATTTAAAGTTTCGACAACATTTTTCTCTAAATAGAAAAAAATTTTGTAGGTTTTGGCATCGATTAGTTGCATCTGGCTATTGCTTTCCGGAAAAATTTTATCAAAATCGTCAAGAACTTTTCGAAAGAAAGATGCCCAGGTAAAATACAACAACCAAAAAATGAAATATTGTTACACTTTTAACGATATAGTTTTATTTATTTGACTTTGAAACATATCTGGGAAATTAAAAGGTTTTTTTTTTTTAATATTGATGATTACTTATTTTTTTTGTTTTTTTTTTTTCAACGATTGTGTTGCCCACCTACCTTAAATATTATATTTTTTTTTAAATTTTTTAACATTTAGCCAAAAAAATCAATCTGAAACCAGTACCTTAGGGACTTAGGGATTTCCAGGGTGTAAAGGCAGTGCAGCGTCGGGATAGAGACGCTCTATCCAGTGCCACCTCAAAGATTCTGCCCCTCTGAAAGCTGTTGACTAGAAGGTACTGACCTTCTAGATCAGACCTTTGTGCCACACCCTACCTGCTGGATGTCAAGAAATGCCCCCACATACTCTTTCCCGTTGATCAGTCAGAAACAGTACTAGAATTCGAGTATGGCTTTTCGAATAGATCGTACATCATTTTTTAAAAAGCTTTTAGTCCAGGGTATGTATCTCAATCGCGTCTAGGGTCCTTGACAAGAAATTTGAAAAGAAGGTCTAAGCAAAGACCCTTCAATAGAATCCAATTGGTACAGAAACACTGGAAGTCCCGCTCCAAATGGAGTTACCAACTACATCCACAACTTTAGAGCAGGTCGGAGGTGACATAATCTCGCTTAAAATCATTAAAGCCACTGGAGATGACGTTATGGACAACAGAACAATATAGCCAGTCCCTCCTAAGGCAATATTATTCCTGTTGCTCATCTTCAATACGGTTTGCTATGTCTTAGCTACTTAAGTAACGCATGGAAAAGTGCTTATATATTCTGCATAAAGTAGGGAGACGAATTAGATTCCTGTAGGCCAAGAAGCCTACTCCCAGCCTTTGACAAACTGCTGAAGAGATGCCTCCTGGGAGGAATCCAGGAAACGCCGGCTATCAAACGGAGAATTCCGAAGTTTCAGTTTGGCTTTCGTCTTAGACATGACGCACCGGAGCAGCTACACAGAGTGGTGAACTTTGTCCCAAGGAGTACCTCTTGTCTGCATACTTGGATATTCAACAGGCATTTCTCGCTAAAACAAAGGGGAACACTCAATTCTCAAATCTTCCTAATGATGAAGTCAGTCCTCACTAAAAAGACCTTCAGTGTGGTTCAAGATAGCCATGCATCCCGGAAGAAGAGGATTCAAGCACTAAGACCTGAAGGCAGCGTGTTAGGTTGAACCCTGTATAGCCTTTTCATCTCCGACATGCCCACATCGCGTGGCATACCCATAGAATACCCGCAGGACCTTCTTATCGCCACCTTTGCAGACGACACAGCGATTATGGCAATTGACAAGTGTGTCTATTTGGCAACAGAGGCACTCCAAGAGTACTCAGAGTTCCAAGGTTGTGGTTCAGTTTTTTGTATAAGGACGCCAGGAACAGAAAATGTTCTCTTTTCCGGAACTCGATGTTCACAACAGGCATTCCAAGACTCAGGACAATGAAGATCGATATACAAGCAGAAGCTGTGCCAATTCTGAGCAGTCTTTCGCTGGGCATATCAAAGACCTTACGGATGTATTTGAAGTGAGCTTAGAGGCAGTAAATGTGAAGCAATGACAGGCCGGTTTCAAGGTGGATGGTGGTTTAAGAAACGTTTAATAAAAAACTCTAAAGTCGCTCAACTTCTACATACTGGCAACACCCCCACTGTTGCGACGCACAGCACATCGCAGACCTAACCGCAGCTTCAAACAGGCTAAGTTTGGTGGTTGGCAGGAGTCCCCCAGTTTTTCTTGGAGGTAAGGCCTAAAGTTCATGTTACCTAATAGAGTGACGCCTTACTGTCACCAGCTCGGCGTCATGTAAGAACCATTCGTCGGCTCTAGGCGTTCGACCGCGGCCGTCTTTAACCACCAGACCCTTTGTCTTCTGCACATTTATCTGTATACTCCACAGCTGACAGAAGTCGTAGAGCTTATTTATCAAGCTTTGGAAAACTTCGGTCTCCACTATTAACGACAAATCGACAACTTATCTCGCCGTATAAGGAAAACAAGAGTGGACTGAGGAGGCAAACTTGCTTCACTCCGGTGTTGTTGGGGAACCAGTCGGACAGCGAAATATTTATACATATATAGATGACAATGGGCCTATCTTGGCTAAAGTGTAACTAGGAGCAAATTCTGGCCTCTAGCCAACCTAATCTAACCTAAACAGTTTAAAATACAGCGTCTATTCTTCTTTGGCCTGATGATAACATCACAACCGTTTAACGCTTCCCCAAAAGCGGCATTGTGTTCATCGTCACCTCCCAGCAGGTTGGAGAAATAGTTCCTCCATTTGTCTAGTGCCAGTTACGGTTAGTTGCCTTATCTTTTGATGGAATTTTCGAGTCTCACTCGTTCCAAACAGCACTTCGACTTCCTCCCGCATGTGCCTTTCCTGCTCATTTTTCTTCCTTCTGAAAAGGCGCTTCTCTCTTTTTTTCTCCCGGTATCGCTCCTTAAAAGCCCGCGTTTCTCCCGACTGCAGAGTTCTCTCGTACGCGGCGGCACTCATCGTCGTACCATGACTGTTTCCGGTGGTGCTCGGCATATCCGAGAATCTCTTTGGCAGCCGTACTCATAGAGTATGAAATATGCTTCCACTATTCGCATACACAAGGAGGGTTTTCCCTGAGTAAATATAAGAGTAGGCTTCGGATGTCCGTTGTGCTTCCCGAACTGGGCTACACTGTGCGGCATGTGCCACACTGAGCCGTTTGCGTACTTTGGCTGCAACAAGGTAATGATCCGAGTTTATATTGGCTCCTCGGAGCGCTCGTACGTCAGAACACTCGATGAGTGCCTTCCGTCTATCACAACGTTTTCAATTTGGTTTTCAGTTTTTTGATCAGGGGACATCCAGGTCGCCTTATGGATGTCGCCGTGTTCAAATCTGGTAGTACTAACGAACAAGTTCCTGCCCGAAGCAAGATCTATTAGCCTCCCTCCAATTTTGGAGGTTTCTTCGTGCAGGCTAATACGGCCGACGGTCGTGCTAAAAACTCCTTTTCTCCCGATTTTTGCGTTTAAGTCGCCTAGCACAATCTTAATGTCGTGATCGGGAAAGCGCTCATATAAGTCTTCCAGGCGCTCATAGAATTCGTGTCTTACCGTGTCGTCCTTTTCTTCTGTCGGGGATTGCGCAGTCGCTTGTCAACTGGTGTAAAGCTGATGACAGAGTGATGCAGACTTTCGCCGAGGCATAGTTGTCGCAGATTTTACTGATGGGTGTTTATTAGACGGTAATCGGGAACCGAGCCCAAAGTACCGCCCTATTTTTATAGGGAGGAATCGCCGCTCACATTAGCCAGCAGTTTTGTAGGTGCATCTGTTACCGGGGGTTACCAACGGGGAGGTGTGAGTCGACGTCGGACGCAGTAGGCTAGGATCACTCTGGGTTCGCCATGTTGAACCGGTCCGACGCCTCACTACATACGCCCCTATGACCACAGGAGAGTTCCCGCCTTCAAAAGAAGCCCAAAGCGGCACCCATCTTGGCTAAGACTTAAGATTTATATTTCTTCTTTTCCAAAACCTCAGCATAATGTCTGATTCCCATCCATTTCATTTGCAGGCCAAACTCCATTATCTAGATATAATCGCTAGTTTACCAAGCTACGGAGCCAAATGTTTCAGCACAAACCAAAGAGAAGGCGTCGAGCGTGTATTGCTGGTGAGTCCACGCTTTGGCCTCAGTCAGATATCCAGTGCCCGCAATTCGGTGGTGAGTCCCAAGCAAATTCCCCAACCCATACCTAGCATTTACTCATTTGCTCCTGCACTTTGCCTAGCCTCAGCCCATATCGGCCATAGAAGACTTCACGCATGTGGTGGTAAGCCGTGAGGATGATGTCACCTGCAGTGTGTCCATATTTATGCTGGGCGAGCGTGCGGTCAAGTTTATAATGGAAGATCGAGATGCCTGCGAGTTTAGCCTGGTGTTGGGCGGCTACTACCGGCTAATGACGGGTGAGTGGAGATGGTGATTACTTGGAAGTGTCTCTAAATCCGCTTCCCATCTTAGGTAACATGCTGAACATATTACGCGAACGTGAGCCACAAGAAGAGGACAATGCGCCGGCCTTTCTCTCGCAGCACACTGTACTGCCAGCTGGCTGGAGTTATCTGTTACCCTACCACACACGAGCGCATAGTGTTAACTTTTTGATAACTCCACCCTATCATCCCATGCCACAGAAGGCCATACTCTCACTAAGTCATCCAAGGGTGGAGCCTGGTAACCAATCACTGAACTATGGCATGGACTTGGATTTGCATAGCGTCATGGCCACAGAGTTGCTGGAGGAGGCGGCCAAGGATTCGGGCTTGAGTGACAGCAGTGGCAGCAATTACTGCGAGGGACGTAGCTTGACCTCACGACAACTGGCAGTGGAGGCCAAGAATGAGCAAGTGCTGCGACGTGTACAGGAACTCCAGCAACTGGTCCAAAGCTCCGAGCAGTATCTCAGCGAGCAGCAGGAACAGCAGGGGCCAGGTCAGACCTGCATGGCCATGTTGGAGTTTGACAGCGATTGCGATAGTTTGAACAGCAGTAAGGTCTCATCCACGGAGGAGACCACTGCAAATGCCATTTTGGGTCCAGTTAATCCTTTGAAACACAGCGATTCTTTGACTCTGCTGGCTGAAACTATAAACCATGAGCTGAGTGGTATTACACAGGGACTAAATGCCATTCCCGAGCCCACACCTATATCTAATTCAGCTCCGGCCACACCCGCCACGCCCAAGAGGAAACCCAGTCTGTGTACCACCTCCAGTCCCAGACCGCAAAGGAAAATGAATGGCTTTAGTCAGTTGTTAAGTGACCTACAGGCCTTGGGTAATGACTTCTCGCAGAGTGAAAGTGACTCCGAGTCGGTGGCCTCGCCGGCACAATCACCCACAGCTCGTAGACCACAAATGATGCAGCTACAGGCAGCAGCCAACACGGCAGCGGGAGCAGCCAAAGCACCGCTCTCCCAGCGCAGTAGCTTTGGTTTACATAGTCCCGACAGCACACACTTTGGTACGGAAACCAAGGACTACAATTTGAGGGAATATCTACAGCAACTGAAGGACATCAGCAATGTCAGCGCGGCGGAAACGGATGTGGCTGCCCGTCAGCTGTCGGAGATCTATGGTTTTGAGGTGAGGGAGGATACCTTTATAGAAACCGATACGGATCTAATAGATCTGCGTGCCATACCGCCTCCACAAACGCCCGATGAACTGGACTCGCTCTCGCTGCTAAGTGCCGCCCCACCCAAGGGCTTTGAGGGCAAGGCCGAGGAGTTGGATAGTTTCCTTAAGCAAATTATGGTGGCACCGCCCACGCAAAAAGCCACACCCGCCAAAGAACTGACACCCGAGGAGATTATGTCTTTCATCATACCTCCACCGCCGTCTAACCTCGAGCCCACATCCACTTCCAAAACCACCAAGGAGGAAACAGAGTGTCTGTACAGCAATTCGGTGCAGGCGAAACGAGAATTCTTTCAGTCGGTGTCCAATGGTAAGTCGCCACATGTCATCGAATATGCCACGGTGGAGAGGAAGAGCAAATTCAGCTGTTGTCCCACCTCAAAGAAGGAGGATTCACCACCCAGCAATGAGGTACAACCGCCACCACGTACACCCACCAGCGAACAGTTGACTCCACCACCGGCGCGTCCACCCAAAAGTGCGGAGCTCATGCAACGCTACTCACCCAAGAAGCAGGTCAGAATCATCACCACACCCAATCTCCTGCCGGCGCCCTTGGTACCGCCGCAGCTGCCACCGCGCAGTAGTCCCACCGGCGAAAACGTTTCTTCTACTCTAACGGTGAGTGGTGCACCCAAAAAGCCCCCCTTGCCGCCCATTGCAAGTCGTCCACGTCCTGGCCCCGTCAACGGCACCTACTCACCACCGCCGCCGCCCATACCAGCCACCGCACGTCTACCCCTTGCCCATGCCAATGGCAAACAGCCCCTGGTACCCAAGAAGCCCCAGCAGCTGCATGGCGAGAAGCTGTTCATCAAGAATGGTCATCTGATCGATGGCGAAGCGCTTTTGGGCAAAACCGATGTGGCCATGACGGGTCTACTCATACGCCTGGATCAGGTCGCGGCCCAGTGTTCGGCCGCCCAATCGGCTGGCGGCGGCACCAGCATCGATGAGGAGAAATTCCAGCGTGCACGCAACGAGCTGACCGAACAGACTTTGGCCCTGGTCACGGCCAGTAAATTTCTGGTAGCCTCCATGTCGGATATGACTTTGATTACTCTCCCCGAACACTTGACTTCCTGCCTGACGGCCATACGCAGGATTACCGAACTGGCCCAGGATATGACGCGACACACCTCGGCTCCCCTGCAGACACGGAATATTGTGCTGAAGGTTCACGATGTGGCCAGCAGTTTTCGAGAATTGGTGGGCGTACAGATCGGTCCCATCGGAGCTGGCCAATTGGCCTTGCAGGCCGAGTGTTTGGCCAATGTTTTGGCCACTTTGTTGCGCAGTTTACGCGTCTTTTCGCCATAGCCCCAGAATCATCCTTCTCCTAACCAACAACAAAACATATCGCACGCACGTATATCTAATCAGCTCTCTATATATAAAACCCAATATACAACTTACATCTAGTGTATACATATAACTAACTATACATACTTATATATACATATGCATATATCTGCAACTATTTTACAGGTAAACAGCCACGTCAGAGAGTCGTTGGTCTGATCTTAGGCTAGCTAACAACTCTAAATGGAAGCTCAAATCAAACTAACAAAAAACATACATACAAAAACACATACATATACATTTATATTGGGTTTGGAATTTGAAAGGACTATACGAAAGGAGAATGCACTGGCTTAGGAAAATCTGGATGATTCTTATTTTCGCTTTCCTTCAAAAGGGAGCGTTGATTTAGGTTGTATTCCTTATTTCCTTTTCTAATCTTATACAACAGGTATTAGCTGTTCCAAGAACCACTCAGTTATATCTTTAGAAGACTTTCAGTACCACAAAGGAGGAGTACAACATTGCAGATTGATGAAATCCTTTATAATATTTCCACTAGGGAATTTCGAATCAGGGATACTATTCACCTTACAACGCAAATAACACCGTAGTCCCATTTTCACTTTCGCAAAACTTTTGCGATTTCAAACCGGTTTTTGAGCTAAACTTAGTCTCTTTTTAGAGAAAGGCGCGGAAAAGCAAGATGAATCCCTTCCCGAATCAGCGTCTATATTGTTGCCGACCTCAAAAATTGTAGTCTTTTCCCATCTCTGATTTGTAGGACCCACCTAAGAATGAAAGATTATGCTGTACTTTCCCACTGTGAAGCAAACTTCATGAAGTTTTTCAAAAACCTCTTGCTGGTTGTAAAAAGGTGTTGAGGGGCAAGCGACACCACTATACGACACGTTCATCATGTAAATCCCGACAAGCATTCAGGTTAAAGTTCCATTCTAATCTTTTTTAAACTTCTGAATCAAACATAAAAATCAGAAGACAGCTTACACCTCTTTTCAAAGATCTGTTTAAAACTGAAGTTTGCATCACCGTGTAAGTCCCGTCTTAGTAATTCACAATCTTTGCCTTTAAGTAAGCGGTAAGGAAAATAATAATTAAAAATGCACCCGACAACGCATATTTATATATCGACAATATCCGATACCAAACGAAATAATTCAAAATCATTATTTCTTGAGGTATCGATTACCTCCAATTCGAGCTTCTCTCAATCTCTTAGCTTGTGTGATTATCAATTTTCGCACAAGAGAAAGAGCTTAGCGCCGAATCTGAACGGCAAAGTTTGAGAAGCTTTTTCATGGCTACCTACCTTCACAGCTGGCGCCAACAGCTGGGGAAGGTGAACGGGTGTGCAAGTTTTTAAAGAAAAAACTAAGCGAAATCGAACCCACGACCTCTTGCACAGCAGGTACACACACTGCCCGCTACACCACAACCTGCCTGTATCGATTAAAGCATCCAAAATACAAATATTTTTGTGGTTTTTATAACGTAAAAAAAAGCAATACACAAATTGCAGAAAGAATTAAGTAGTAAGAAGAAAAGATAAAGGAATAGTTCATACCTTGATGGCAACAACGATCAACTGGTCGATTGCTTTCCTTCCTAAAGCTCTAGTATATTTACACGACCTGATTTTTCAGCTGAGTTTCGTCAGAACTGAGTGTCGAAAAACTCAGGTGACCAACTCTGTCTCGCATTCTGATACTTTTTACGTACAGTTTGATTGTTTAATTTCAATAAAAATTGATGTGAAACTCAAATAACCAAACCAATAGTTAAAAATCAATAGGAAATAAATATCGATTGTATAAAAAGCCAGGAAATGGCAACTCCTGCCAATTTCAATCTGGAAAGATGAGCTGTCAGGTCAAGAAGTAACAGATTAAAACTCAGCTGAAAACTCAGGCCTTGTAAATAGAGCTTAATAAATTGTAATCGACACGACCTCCATTTTAACATTTTTGAGAATGGATAAAGATGCATTTCAATCAGAGCTCGCAAATAACAGTTGACCGTTTTTGTTGTCCAAAAATAACTGTTATTTACGGACCCTTCTGTGCTCAACGAATAACCAATTGTTTTGTTTCCCTTTTAGTCTGCTCATTCGCTGACCGTTTTGTCGCGAGCGCAGAAAATAAAGGTCTTGCGTTTGTGTGTGTGTTTGTATAAGCCACAAACAAAAAACAATTAATGAAAGAAATAAGGCCGTTTACGCCTTCATTTTGTTTGCTCGTCCGCTCTCTTAAATCGCGAGCGTTCAGTCGGATCGCTCTCTATAAGTTGTAATTGAATGAGCACAACAAGAATAGCTCAACTGAAAACAGAACTGAAAACAAAACGAAGAGAAACGAATTGTTCTGCTCAAAGAGCAAGCATGCTTGGTTTTTTCGGTTATGCTTTCTATACATTTAAATTGCTAATCAAAGAGGCAAACAATTCCTGTTATGATATGTTAGATATGACGTTTTTTCGATATTCCGGGGTCGGAAGAGGGCGTGGCCAAAATTTAAAATAAACTTTATCTGCCTGCAAGTATAAGAAACATATGTTCCATACATGTGAAACATCTTTCTCTTACCAACTTTGAGATTTGTTTGTTCTTACGGACAGATAGACGGACGGACAGACGGACACTTTTGCACAAACTTAATATACCCTGTGTACCTCTGGTACATAGTATAAAAACAAAACTTCATTATTAACTTCTTAGCGGAAGTAGTCGACTTCAATATACCCTTCACTCCAGCGAAGAAATAATTTATTGCCTTCAATTATGTATGTTAAATATCACATTAACATTCAAAACCTAAATATCGGGGGTGTTCTAAAAAACTCTAGAGATGTGTATAAGATTATGGTCCAACTACAAAAACAGGGCTGCGGCGTTCGCAAATAATTGATAACAGATTTTGTTTATTGATGGTTTCAGATTTGCCAGCCCTGTTTGTGTCTTTGCTAAGTTTGCTTAGGATATCAAAGTCGCATTGGTTGGTTTGTGTATTGGCTTTGGTTGGTTTCTCCAAATCACTTAGCAAAATACTAGAGGTTTGAAACCAACCGAAAGAGAATTAGTTTTGGGTTGGAATTTGGTTGGAAGAGATTTCTGGGACACCTCCGTATTGATTTTTTGGAAAGTTTCACAAATATTAGATATTTGGCATACACATGACTTTAGTATACTTTTTTACTCTACGTATAACGTGTATTAATACTCTCCAACTTTGAGATTGGGAGAAGATCGGCTTGGCCTTGGGGCTGTTAAATTAAAAATTATTAAAAGACTGGATTATATGAGCAATTGACTTCCTTTCAGGGCTGCAAACCTCGAAAAAATATTTGGTTTATTTGGAGTCTCCTACTCTGGAGCGGTTCAACTCCGAACCGATTTGCAGCCCTGCTTCCCTCAGCTCGATCTTTAGTTCTATGGTTTTGATCACTGCGCTTAACTTATTTATTTTCCATTGTTAGAAAATTAATCACGTTAATTGCGTTGTGTTTTCTTTTATCTTTAGTCTTTAAGTTAAGCCAAATATAACGAACCGAAATGTATGAGCCCAAAATACCGAAGAATACTTTTTGTTTGTTGATTGATGAAATAATTTTATTATAATTATTTATGAGGGAGCAAAATGTACCAAGGGAATTCTTGATGATTAAGCTATACATTTCTAGCGTGATTTAAATAAATTTTAATTCAGATAGACTAATGCCCTGTCCTCACTACAACTGCATTTTGCATTTTCGCATTTTGGGCCAAATGTACATTTTCTTCCATACAAAAATATATGGCCACCTGAGATGGCAGAAAGGTGCATTTTGTTAAAATGTAGTCGCATTACTCGTTAGCCATTCGATTGATCGATAGTTTCTATTCGATACTCGACCGACAAAGTTTCAAACACTACATAAAGGTGCGCGAAATGACAGATGGTTAGAACTTGCATTCTATTTATACTTTCATAAACTTAATACAAATTAAAACAATTACACAATGAATTGCAGAATGTTAAGACTTCCAATGTAATTGCAATTGGTCTGAAGAGGCCGTCAGCCTTCTCTTGGACCTTTGGCCAGGGCCGCAAGCCATCTGTTGGACTGCTGGCCAGAGCACCCCAATGGCTTGGCTCCTGCAATAGTTCAACCACTAACAGAGAACAAATTGACATGGATGAGCTTTAAACCCTTGCCAACACTAGATGTTATGTTTCTAGCAGCTAAATAGCTCCTATTTATCAAATATGTTTAATTTGTATGCTTTTGTGCTTGTCACTTGGATAATTGTAAACTAAGAACAGATGTTTTCAAAATGCAAATGCAGAAGCAACACAATAAGGACAGCAAATTGCATTTTCAGTGATGACGATAACTTTTTTGAAAATGTGCTTCAGTGAGGAAGTGAAAACTTTGGATTTCGGCTGTAAAGCTTAATTTTCCGTTAACGAAATTGGCAGCTTATTGCAATTGGGGTAAACGTAGGATTCAGTGTGACCTCTCAACGTCAAAATACCACCATTTAACAGCTAAATACCACCTAAAGTCAAACGGTCACACTGAAATCGATCTTCCAAATGCAAATAACTCCGTCTATTTTTATAAAATCGGCTCATTATTCATTGAATTAGATTTTTCAGTTAGTAAACTTTTGTAAGGTTTCAAAGAAGGGACCGAAGGGAAAGCTCTGTTAATTAGTTTTCAAAGTTTCACTTGGAGAATAAAGCTAAGTTCACACAGTCAAATAATTTGCCCAAATTTCGATGAAAACTTTGTTAAATAGCCATGATGGCAGATGTTGAATGACTTAAAACTAAAGCTTTGGTTCCATTTAAAAATAATTTGCTCAAATATGGCCAAAAAGTGCACTATTTAGGCCGAATTTGTACCGAAATTTGTCCAAATTATTTGCGTGTGAACTTAGCTTAAGGCTTTTTGATATACGAGTAATTGATTTCTATATTAAAAAAAAGTTTCCTTTTCTAAAAAGCTGAAAATCTCTATAAGGAATACCGTACGAAACAAATATATAATACTTGGATTTGAACAGTTCGTTATCTGATCTAATAACTGTTTTAATTCAAAATGCAAGAGAGATTTCTGTATTAAGGATTCTTTTTAATTACTCATTTTCGATTCCGTCTCCAATAGTTCTACCTATGCATTTTCCACAACGTATATTCCTTTCAACTCCACCCACAACATGGTTTTCTCTTACAAAATTTCTCACTTAACATTATGCAACTAACTCGAATTTCTATGCAATCTCCTCGAATCAAAACAAAAAAAAAACAAAAACTATTTTTAGCTCTATGTATACTCGCCTCACTTTCTCTCTCTCTAATTGTTAGTTTAAAACCCCAACTTATGTAACTTCACGACTTGATTATAGACCAATTTATATAGCAACCAAACAAAATCTAAAGAATAATCAACATATTTGTTAATTAAATTATGGTATTAGTATATTTTCTTATGTACATATACGCGTATAATACACAATTTACATTTCATAATTATACAAAAAAAATTATGTAAAAACAAAAAAAAAAACAAAAAATTGACCAAACAATAATCAAAATTTTAACTTGTGATATAAAACAAATAAAAAGAAAGATATCATTTTTTTTTTAAACCCTCCCACAACTAAATCATAATTTTGTTATTGTTTCTGTGTCATTTTGTTGTTGTTGTTGTTGTTTGACCCCCACGGGGTACAAGAACGCACACTAAGTTGTAGCTTTAACTAATTATAATTAAACATTAATCATGGTATTAACCAAATAGAACAAGCTAATTGAATATGATTTTCCTAGTGCTAATCTTGATAACTAATTGGATTATTGTTTTCTTTTATTATTCAATCTGTTTTCCACAACACATAACAAGCATAACCATATTATACAGACATACAAACATACATACATACAATAAATAATAATAATAATACATTAAGTTAACCATATTCAGCAATGTACAATGTAAAAAAACATGTAACTGTTAAAATATGCAAATTGTATGAATGGCAATAAATAAATCAAAGTTAGAGTTTTCATAATTTAAAACATATGACAAATTGTATTGAATAAATTCAATAAATAAACCAAAGGCAAATTAAAGAGTTTTCAATAATAAATTACTTAGGCTGATACCTCCCTTTCAGTTCGGGTTTAGAAAATCACATGGGACCTCTGAGCAGCTGAATAGGGTGACTACGTGAATACGTGGTTTCGGTTTACCTTGACATTAAACAGGCTTTTGATAGAGTGTGGCATGACGGATTGCTCTACAAGGTAAAAGACATCTCAGCTTTTCCACCTCAGCTTTACTCTCTTGTGAAAAGCTTCCTCACGGAACGGACCTTCTCAGTAATTTTGGAAGGAGCTGTTTCCAGTGTGGTGTTAATACGCGCTAGTGTGCCACAAGGAAGTGTCCTCGGATCAACAATATACTCTCTGTACACTTATGACATGCCTGCAGGAGGAACAATACCCATTGAAGACCATACCTGTTAAGTTGCCATTAGAATTACTAATCAATAAAATTATTTTTGGAAAATAGTCGTAGTGATTATATAGTTTGCTGGTGAAAATTTATGATTATTTAATGATTACGATTAGAAATAATCAAAAATAATGGAAAATTACCATAAATTATTAAAAATAATTGAAAATAATGGAAAATAATCGTTTCCATTATTTTCCATTATTTCGACTATTTGAGACTATTTTGAGAGAAACAAATTATTTTCAACATCCCATTTAATAACAATTAAATTAAACACAAACATTAAAAATATTCAGGGTTTGCCTTCATTAAAACAAATTTTTCGAATGAAAAATCAGACAATGATTGGCGCCTAGGGCTGTTTATAATACCAGCAAATGAAAACAGACGCTCTACAGGAGCCGAAGATGTTAAAGGCGTGTTGAAAGCAATAGACGCTTCTTTTAAAATGCCATATTTTAGCCATATATCTTCCGAGCTAGCATTATCACTCAATTAGCTGAAGAGCTGATGGCAAATTAAAGACCGTTGTGTCGAGCGTAGTTCATCTTGAGAAGATGGACTTGCGATTTCATCATCTGCAAAAGAAAAAACATTGAAATTTGTTACAAATTCAAACAAACAGACAGATTTACTCACCATTATACTCTTTTTTCATAAAGTGCGCGGGTGGCGCAAAAGCTTTGCACTTTTGTAAAGAAACATTGTTGTTATCAAATGTGATTTTGAAAATAATTTGTTTCTCTCAAAATAGTCTCAAATAGTCGAAATAATGGATAATGAAATAATGGAAATAATGGAAAATAATGGAAATCGATTTTCCATTATTTTCCATTATTTTCAATTATTTTTAATAATTTATGGTAATTTTCTTATCGAGTGAAACCGAAAATAATCGCAATTTAATCATTAATTCAACTTTTTAAACAAAAATTATCTAATTAATAATGACTACAATTAATAATCATTATTTAACAGGTATGTTGAAGACCCCCAAGACTTACTCATTGCAACATTTGCTGATGATACTGCTTTTATGGCGAGAGACCCATGCATCTATAATGCCACCGATGTCGTTCAGCAATATTTGTATCACTTCAGCAGATGGGCTAAGCGATGGAACATTGGGCTAAACCTGGATAAATGTGCCAGTGTAACATATACACTTCGTCGCGATGAGTGCCCTGGCGTCTTTCTCAATGAGCAGCTATTACGGCACTTGCCTGGACATAAATACTTAGGAGTATATCTGGACAAGCGCCTTACATTCGGAACCCATATCAATGCGCTTGTAAGATTACTTTACGGCAGAGTGAAGAAAGTGGGATGGCTGCTCTCCAGTAGGAATAAACTCTCTGCTGCTTATTTACAAGGCAATTATAGCACCAGCTTGAAGATATGGGATCCAAGTGTATGGAATAGCTGCAAAATCTCATCTGACAAAGATTCGTGTCCTCCAGTCCTGGTGTCTGCGCAAAACTATCGGGAGCGCCCTGGTATATGTGCACAAAACATTTTGAGAGCGATCTCAACGTGCCGAAGATTGGAGACGTCATAAATTCACAGGCAGGCAAAAACGTGGAGAGGTTGAGAAGTAACTCCAACACTTTTGCCAGAAGACTGTTGCGTAGATGAAGGAAAGCCGGAAGCAGAGAAAGACGACGCCTCAAGAAGATTTTCCCTAGAGAACTTCCAAACAGACAAATGCCCTAGCAACCCCCCACCCAGTAGACAGAACCAATACACTAATTTTACACATATTTTATATCATCACAATCAACCCTCCCATAATCAGACTTACACAAAGTCACACTTACACAAAGTAAGTTAAAATGAATGTGACAGAAAATTTAGATAATAACAATAAAAAAAAAAAAAAAAAACATAAAAATGCCATTTAAGTTCAAAAAGAAGGTTGGTATGATAATCAGATTGAATTCGAATAAGAGAGACTCGTTTTATTAGAATTAGAAAATCTATCTTCAACTTACTTTTCCGCTCTAGTTCATAAAGTTCGCTCCAAAAATAACAACTTGCATAGAACTCTTCTCCGCTCACCATTTTCCGATCTTGAAAATGGGTTTTCCAAAAAAAAAAAGTCTAACAAATCCCGTTTTAGGGTGAGTACTGAGAACAATCGAATTTTCCTTTAGCTGTCAAATTTCAAATAAAAAATAGGGGAAAGTTAACTTCGGCTTGGCCGAAGTTTTGTATACCCTTGCTGTTTGTTTTTCTAAATAAGACTACTTTTCGGGCCTTACTTTTCTATGGGAGCTATACTATATAGATGTCCGATTTCGACCAAACTTTGTGCAATCATGGAAAAGCGTAACAAACTGTTAATTACGAAATTTGGAGACGACCCCAATTAAAACAAAAACGTTTTTGTCACTAGAACTTCTTTTTCGTTCGATCATTCATACTGCAGCTATATGCTATAGTCATTCGATTTTGACAAAACTTTGTAGAATTATGTAAAAGTATATAAACTAAATATATGCCAGCGTAAGGGACGTTTCCATTAAAAACAAAAAAGGTTTTTTTCGATAGAACTAGTTTTTCGACCGATTGTTCCTATGGCAGCTATATGCTATAGTCATCCGATTTTGACCAAACTTTGTAGTATCGTGTAGAAGCATAAAAAACAAATACATGTCAATTTTAAGGACATTTCCATTGAAAACAACTGATTTTAGTAAGGCTTTTGATTCTGTTAATCATTCCTTGCTGTTTCACAAACTGACCTCCTCAGTTGGATTTCTGATTACCTAAGTAGTAGAACCCAAAAAGTAATTCATATTCTAAGTGCATTCAGGTTACTTCTGGAGTTCCCCAAGGAAGTCACTTGGGCCCATTGCTTTTTACTATCTCTATCAATGATCTTCCTTCCTCACTCTCGGGTGCTTCTGTACGCCGATGATGTGAAAATTTGAACAACATATAATGATTTGGTTTCCTGCTATAATTTGCAAGCAGACTTGGATGCATTTCACTCTTGGTATCAAGATAATCTTCTAAACCTTAACAGTTTGATGTGAAACGTTATGACATTTTACAGAAGCTTATCAGAATTAGTCACTTACATGCTTGATAATGTGGCATTGCAGCGCATTAATGAAGTAAATGCAAAGAGCAAAGAGGTGTGGCCGGGTGTAAAGTTTATTCGAAGAAAAAAAACTTTTCATTAGATGTTCCGAGGCGGGATCGAACCCACGACCTCATGCACAACGGTCGCGCACACTAGCTGCTGAGCCACCCTGCCACTCTATGCTACTGTTAATAATGCCAGAAGTGCTCTTCGGTTTATTAAGCGGTGGTCGAAAGAATTTGACGATCGCTACACTACCAAGATTCTTTACACTTCTCTTGTCCGTCCTACACTTGAGTATGGTTCATGTGTGTGGTCTCCGCCATATTCGACCCATCAAGATAGAATAGAATCTGTGCAAAAGCAATTCTTATTGTTTGCTCTTCGTGGCTTGAACTGGAATCCTGAGGTCCGTTTACCATCTTAATCTAGTAGACTACTTTTAAGTAATCTTCCTTCCTTATTTAACCGTGGAGTTGTGCTTGGTGTAATCTTCATACATAGACTAATTAATGGCGAAATCGACTCATCGGAGTTGGTTAGCCAAATTAATCTTTATGTTCCTTGTAGACTGTCCCGTAACTTTGTCCCCTTATCTCAGAAACATTGTACTACTAAATATTCCTTGCATGAACCGTTTTGTGGCCTCTGTGCTGTTACAACAAACTCCACCGCTTAATCAATTCGGAACTTTCTCTTCCTGCTTTAAAAACCTTTATTTTAACTCATTGGGCCCGTATTTAACATTATTTTGTACTTTTCGATCCGGCTTTCGTGTCGCACGGTGGGAGGTGGGCTGCTATTTTGCCTGGGGTTCGCGTAACAGGCTTCGGCGTGGTGTCGCAAGGGCCACTTGAACGTACTGTGCATTGTACGTCAATGTCAAAAAAGTTTTTCTAACTAAGACTACTTTTCAGACTCAACTTTTCTATGACAGCTATACCATATAGATGTCCGATTTAGATCAAATTTGGTTGAATCATGGAAAACTATAGAAAAATAAGAAATACGAAGTTTGGAGGCGTTTCAATTGAAAACAAAAAAGTTTTTCTCACAAAAACTATTTTTTCGACCGATCGTTCTTATTACAGCCACATGCTATAGTCATCCGATCCGGCCGGTTCCGACAATTGTGCAGCGTATTTGTACCTAAAGACTTGGAGCAAAGTTTGGAGAGGTTAGCTTTAAAACTGACGGAGGAGATAGCATAGAAACAGACGGACGGACAGGGCTAAATCAACTCAATGACTAAATATGTACATTAGGGTGGAGTGAACAATTTTTTTATACCCTTGACGAAAAGCACATGCATAAATTTGGTGCAAAAACAGTGAATTTCAAAATTCATTTAAAAGAAACCATGGATGACCGACACGAATTTTTTGCATGATAATTCTTTATAATTCGCGGTCCATCGATGGAATTACTTTTTGAATAGTTTTTGGGTAGCCAATTTTTGCAATTATTTTAAAATTGCCGCCCACGAAAAGAGCTGACACACTTTTTCAAACTTATCGATAGCAGCTGATTGCAGTTGCCAGTGTGGCCGTTGTTGTATAAAGTACGTTCACAACGGTTGTGATAACGTAAACAGCTGTTTGTGCATAAAACAACGTAAAGCATTTGATGGCGACGCACATGTTGATTAAAGAATTTCAAAAATAAAATAAACACACAGCAAAAATGGACGATGTAAGAGAACTTGTACAATTTATGCAACCCAATCAACGACTGGACCTCAAGGCAGTGGCTCTCACGCATGTGCTGGGTGAGTCCATACCAAAAACCCAACAAAAGCACGTGCAAGATTTGGCAATACCTCTTGGTAATTTTAGGTCTCACCGGCAGTGCCGAGGGCAAGGCTGCCATACTCTCGCTGGACGAGATGTTAATGGCCATATTTGGACTAACCCACGATGCCAATCCTACCGTTGCCAAGGATGCGGTGCTGAGTTTGATTAATCTGACGGCTGAGGAGGAGGGCGCTCAGAAAGTCTTTCAATTGGCCAAACAAGTGCATCCCGTAAGTGCGGCTCAGTCCTTTACTCAAAATCTTGCTCATTTTAAATTCTTAGACATTTGCCCTGGTGGAGTTGGCTGCCACGCAAATTTGCGACGAACAGGCAGAACTGGCCGATGCCTGGAGCATGGTTCTCAGCAATTTGACACGCGTCGAGTCTTTGGTACCTGAAATTCTGGATATACTGGAGCGCAATCAGCAGACCCTGCCCAAACTGGCCAAAGCCTTTGCCCAGCTGGACTACAATAAGAAGAAGTCGAAGCTGCACTACTTGGCCCCCATTTTTTGCAATCTGACGCAAGTGGCTCGTGGCAGGGAATTGTGCTGTCACTCCCGCTATCAACTGCTGGAGAAACTACTGCCCTTTGCCTCGTTTGAGGAGAATGTGGTGCGTCGTGGCGGCACCATTGGCATCCTAAAGAATGTCTGCTTCGATGCAGTGTATCATGACATTGTGCTGAATGAACAGGATAATATACTGGTAGCCATATTACAACCACTGTGTGGTCCTGAAGAGTTTAGTGATGAGGATAACGACAAATTGCCCATCGAACTGCAGGCAAGGGAGGACATTGCATAAACAGATTTCAATGCTTAATTGATATTTTTTGGTTTGCAGTACCTGCCGGAGACTAAGACACGCGAAACGGATCCAGATCTGCGAAAAATGCTGCTGGAATGCTTATTGCAATTGTGCTCAACGCGACGCAGTCGTGAAGTGTTGCGCGCCAAAGGAGTTTATGAAATTTTAAGGGAATATCACAAATGGGAAGCCAAGGTGGGACGCGATAGCGATTGCTTGCTGGCTTGTGAAAATGTGGTGGACATACTGATTAAGTGAGTACATGTATTAATTTGATCTTTAGTTGTATTGCTAGTCACAATTTATATGCTAATCTTGTGTTCCCTGACTAAAGTATGCAAATCCGTGCTCTAAGTACTAGATAGACAACCTTTAAGGACCAGCACCAAAGTGCATCCCCATAACCATGAAACTGCCATTACCAAAGTTTCATTCGAGAAAAACCTTGCCTCTTTGCGAAAGTCTCTCTAGTAGTGACTAAAATACAGAGTATGTTATAGTCGGGCTTGACCGACTTTCGTTCTTGTTTAATTTATAGAAATTTTAGAGGAAAATTTAATGAAAAAAAGGTAATTGTCTAGAACAGAGACCTGTGCTCAAAAAATGAAAAGAAAACAAGTAAGGGAGCTGTAGTCGAGTGCCCCGACTACAAAATACCCTGTTCCCTTGACTTCTTGTGTTTTCATACACATATACACACACTCACACATACACACACACACTCTATCATACGCACACACGCACGCGCAAAAGCGGTAACTGACAATGCAAGGCCCCCCTCTCTCCAACAAGCAAAATTGATTCGTATATAACTTCGGTGTTTATTGTCCGATCTTAGTGATCTTTTCAGAATAGATAGATGCCTTACTTGATATATGTAAAGGTCTATCTTAAAAATTGTCGCTCAGAAACAAACTCGTATAAAATTGAATCGCGTATACACCTACCTACATTCAAAAATTTGTGGCTCTAGCTCTTATAGTCTCTGAGAAACACGCGTTCATACGGACAGACGGACGGACAGACGGACAGGTCTAAATCGACTCGGCTGTTGATTCTGATCAAGAATATATATACTTTATAGGGTCGCAAATGCTTCCTTCTACCTGTTACATACTTTTGCACAACTTCATGATCCCCCTTTTCCCATTTTCAATGGGAATAGGGTATAAAAATAGGGGAAAGTTAACTTCGGCTCGGCCGAAGTTTTGTATACCCTTGCAGCTTCCATTGAAAAAAAAAAGTTTTTCAAACTAAGACAACTTTTTGAACCTTAATTTTCTATGGGATCTATACTATATAGATGTCTGACTTCGACCAAACTTGGTGAAATCATGGAAAAGCATAATACACTGTAAATTACTAAATTTGGATGCTATCCCATTTAAAACAAAAAAGTTTTTCTCACTAGAACTTCTTTTTGGCAGCTATATGCTATAGTCATCCGACTTACGCCAGTCACTTGATCTGCTAAACGACTTACCTGTTGCATTCTCCTGAGCTCCGCTTGCGCAGAAGTTTCATGATTTCACATTACACTGACATTGATGTTCGTTACAAATTAGTCTTTCGTTTTTCAGGCATATTTTAAAATATTACAAAAATTGTAATTTCCAAATGTTTGAGGTGGATTTCGTTGAAACCTTTCTCAGTTAGAGCGCTTCCGTTCGGTCTACGCCTTCTGTGTTCATATGAAAAAGTCTACGTACTATTCCTGGTAATCAACTATCTCCATTTCTGCGTGATTGCCTTACAAACAAACCAACTTAAAAACTTTCACATTTATAATATTAGTAAGACTAGCTTTAATCGAGGGCTTACTAAACCACGGTGTCGGTAACAACTTTTTCACTAGGATATAGGTTCTGTTCGCATTAGAGTTTAGAACTATCATGCCTTTCCGTTTGAAAAAAAGTCCAATGTGAGGTCTTACAAGGAAAAATTTAAGAACCTCAATTTTGAGCAGTTAGGTCTAAAGCAGAGGCAGGCAAAAAATACATTTACATTTTTGCATTGGTGTGTTTGTGTGCGAGCAGCACAAAAATTGCTCTTGCTGCCCCTGGTCTACAGTCTATGACTAACATTTGCTCAAATTATGATATTCCCGCTAGTGCATCTCAAAAAAAAAAAAAGTCGTCAACCGCTATAACATTACTCTACCTGTGGGGTGCTGCCCATAACTCTTTGTTTTCCCTATAGCTCGACAACCGTTCATCCGATCTTTAACATTACTTTGGCGGATCGATAAACAATCCTGATTACTAAATATGTCCAGAAGACACGAACCTTCTATCTATAAAACTGTGGGAGATATGATGTTTTCCAATTGACGGGGGCGGGAAATTGAAAGTAAACTTGATCTGCCTGCAAGTGTAAGAAGCATATGTCCCATGCATGTCAAACCTCTATCTCATACCATCTCTGAGATCTGTTTGTTCATACGGACAGACGGACAGACAGACATACCGACTGACAGACGGACGGACAGACGGACATGGCTACATCGACTCGGCTGTTGATGCTGATCAAGAATATACATTATAGTAGTGTTGTAAAAACATCGATAGTGCGCACCTATCGATAGTACTATCGAAAAAACGCAATTTTTAATAAATCAACAAAAAATTAACAACAACCAAATCAAATATTTTTATTTCCAATATTTTTCAAAGAATTGTATACGTATAAAGAAATTTATCACTTTCACGGGGAACTCATAGAAACTTATGAAATTACAAAATAACACTATTGGTAATTCACAGCAATCTTAAGAAATATATGAATATAGTAGATTAATACAATAAAATCATTAATTTAAATATTTAAAAATAATAGACGGTTAACATTTTATGCTTCAAAAGCGATCTCTTGTCTGAGATAATTTCAGCCGCCTTGCTAAACATTCTTTCCGATTCGATCGTCTTCCCGGGAATGTGCAGATAACGAGCTGCCACGGCTCATGTCATCTGTGCTGTTCTATAATAAGAAAATAACTATAAGTAAATTTGTTATATTATTAAAAACATTTTATATACCTTTCAAAATTAAAGAGGATCCAGTCCTTTTTGCGTGTTACTTTGCTCCAGGTACTCCTTTAGAGATTTTCAATTAAGTGAACTACTTTTTGAGCATCACTACCTGACCGGAATCCGTCCTTCCTAATCTGGGGTCCAAAATGGTCGCTATTTTGGTCGTAGCACGGTTCTCATAGTGGGAAAGACTGGTATTAATTCTTTCAAGAAGCACACGGCAGACCAAACAGTTTTGCCGTCGCTGGCATCGAGACTGCTCTTTTGATAGACATTTCACGCTCAAGATCGCTGATGAGTGAGGATTTGGTCCCTCATGAAACGCGTCCGATCAAACTGAAGCCTCCTTTGTTGTGTTGTGTGCCTCTGTTTAAAGTTATGCCAAGTCTGCATAAGTGCCAGCAACCATGACAACTAAAATTTTTATTTTCCTGATTCTTATTTTGGCGGCCAAGTTGCGTTCATACACATACACATAAGATGTATGTATGTAAGATTTTTAATACAACTTATCATGTAAACGCTTTAAAATTTGTCCATTGTCCTCCGCCCGAACTTCTGCCAACACCACCAATCTAATTTAACATACAGTACAATATATAAATTTGCTGTTGGCGCCAGCATTGCAGTAATTAGCCATGAAAAGCTTCTTAAACTGCCGCTCGGATACGGCGTTAAACTGTAGGTCCCTTTCTCTTGTGCTAAAATTAGAAGCGCACAAGCCAAGAGATTGAGAGAGGCTCGGCTTTGGCCCTTTGGGGCTGTGTCATCTTGACAAGCTAATTTTACTTTACAATATATAAATATGTCAAGTTCAATTTCCTTTAATTTTACGCTTACCTTTTTAAACCAAGTTTTTAGAAATGCGCTATTTTCAGCTCCGATAGTATCGGTAGTGGGTCAAAACAATCGATGGTTTGCTAAATTCACAACTATCGATAGTATCGATAGTGCTATCGATGGTTTTCACAACACTACTTTATAGGGTTGGAGATGCTTCCTTCTGCCTGTTACATACTTTTTCACAAACGTAATATACTCTGTGTTCCCAAAAAGTTAGACTTACTGCCTTGTTCTCAATTACACTTCCACAAAAGGTTTGTGATTTAAAAACCAAACTCAGACCAAAAACCGGTTTTAAATCACAAAACTATTGTAGAAATGAAATTGAGAACAAGGCTGTTAAACATTTTTTATAGGAATTCTTACCTGGGAGTTTATTTTGATTTTCTTCATTTAAAACCCCAAATCAATTAAAAATCCACATTTCCTTTATTTTTTAGCTGTAGCTTAGTATGTTTCTTTTCTACATATTAACTAACAGATATCAACTATTTGTATTATTTCAGAAAAGAGGATGAAATTGGTCTGGACAATTACAAAGCTGTTGAGGTTCCCGCTGAACAATCCGAAAAGTTTGTGCAAGAAGATGCCGCCTATGTGAAGAGTCTTTTAGATTGATCCCATTTAACCCCGATCCATTTAGTTTGTACATATGTTTAGTGTTAATAAAAGAGATCCCAGATCATGGTGCATTTTCCATATATATATATTTTTGTATATATACGCAGTTTTATTCAGAAATTCTTACATGCTTTTGTGTGTGTGTGTGAGTGTGTGTGAAAAAGTTGTATGCGCGCATTTAAATGCAAGAGAAACATAATTCAATTCAATCGTTATCTAGTTTCCATCTCAACATTAGGCTTAATTTTAAGGATGTATAAAGTTCTTCTTACGGGCTAAAATACATTTGCATTCAAAATGGTTAAGCAAGTCGTGTTTTGCTGTGGCCATGAAACTTTTCTGATGTTCTTTTATACACGTTTTGGTTTTGGTCGTTGAAGAATGTTTGTGCATATTTTGATTGAATTGCATTGCAAGCAAGCGATTTCAGCAAAAAAGAGAATTCTTTGTACCTTAAAGTTTTTTTTGTGTGAAACTTTGGTTGATTTTGTATTTGCGGAAACCCTGGCAAGCTCGCTTTGTCTAGAAAAACAAATGAATATATTTTTAGGTTTTTTTTTATTTTTTGATTTTTGTTAAATGCAATCGCACCTAAATAGTTGTTAATGAGTTTGGTCCTATGGGTTTTTTTTTGTTTATTTAAGTTTAATTTTATAATATTTAACTTCTTTTTTTTTTGCAAGCTGAGTATTGAGTTACTCAAAGCTTTTTTTGTGTCATTTAATTATGTTAACTTAGAACTGCTTAAGAAAGGGCCGAAAGAAAACTGCAAAAAGACGAACGTCATTCCAAAATTCTTATGAAATGGTAGCCACCCGGGATAATAATCAATTCATGGAATTTCAACGATAAGATAAGAGACCATAAATTTCAATCAGTTTATTTTCGTTTCCAGCAACATTTTCAACATTTATCTCGGCTGAATGCGATGGGACAGAACTTCATAAGAAAACAGCTTGACTTCTTCGGAATCGTAGGGTATATACAGGCAGCCATGCGAGGGATGCACCTTGCCCACGGTCAAACTGCCAGCATGATAGCCACGTCCCGCATACAAATCCTCACCATCCACATTCTGACCCACTCGCACAGCACCGTCTGGAACCTCGCCATTTTCGGCCGGCAACCATACATAGTTGTCCCCACTCAGCACTTGATAGCTCTCCAATTCCACTTCCACGCCAGCATAGGCCACATAGGCCTTACCCTTGTTGGGTATCACTTTGGCGGGCAGCATATCGTTGCTGTGGAAGGCACGACCAATATAGATGGTATCACCATCCGAGTCATGTCCAGCCGGAATGGCATTTTGCGGCACGGCGCCGTGACTGTAGTGTAACCATTGGTGATCTGTAAGGCGGGAGAGGGTTAACGAATGTTTTACCCAGACAGAGAGAGAGAGAAGGCACAGCTGCACACTTCTTACCCATAGCGTTCGAGTTTCAAGCAAGTACTGAACGATGTCTGGGGTAACAAGTTTATTAACCGGAGGCGAATTGTTAAACCTTATCAGCTTATCCGGGCGTACAATCAGATAACCTTACTTGATGATTCAAGCCGGCCGGTAACTCACGAAAAGTACATAAAAAGTCATAGATATGTCACTTTAGAGAATGATTTAGAACCAAATACACTAAATACATACTACAATATCTATAAATTTTTGTTTGAAACTTAGCGTAATAATAGGTACTAAAACAAAAGCTAAAAACATCACTTTTTTACGGATCAGTGGTATGAATAGAAACCTTTGAATAGAACCTCGACAACCATTAAGTAGTTTATCAGGTCTAGTCAAATTTTGTTCCATTGTAATCTCAGCTAAGTTTCACATTTATGATTCACACGGTTCATACCGAAAAGGTATTGAAAACTAGTCATCGTTATAAGAAGAAATACTTATTCATTCCGTTTATAAAGATTGTAGCTATTAGAGTTTAGAAATTTACTGCTGTTGTTGCCAGAGAGAAGCCTTTTTACCTCGATCCTTCAATTGAACAAAGCCAAATTCTTAAAGCAAATGGCTTTGATGAACCACCAATTTTAAAAATTTTACTTACAAAAACTTTTTTAATTAGGTAGGTAACTCAAGGGACCAAGTTATAGGCGGTTCAAACTACATCGTTGAATGGAAAGTGAAACTGTGAATGGTTGGTGAAGACCAATGGGTCTACCGCGGAAACTATCGCAGGGCAAAAATTTTTTTTATAGGTATGTGGAAAAGTTTATGGGGCATCTTGAAAATACCACATAATACACACGCAAAAACATAGTTTTTAGCCCCAATTTTAAAGAACTTGATGTCTAGGGATTCTGGGGCCTAAATAAAAGATCCCAAATGGTAAAAAAGAGAGGTGTTTGCTAAATAACCGATCAAAAGATTACTTAAAATTTCTTTTTAAAGTAGAGAGAGATTACTATTTTAACCGAACCCGTAACCGTTTACCGATATTAAGAGTTCAAGATTTAAAACCGATTCCCTTACCACAAACGAAAAAAATTTTTTGATTTAACTGTATCTCTGTTACCGTTAATATTATACCTGGTTAACAGTTACGAAACAGAAAAATAGCATTTGGGTTAATTTCGGGATTTACGCTACGGTTTAAACTTTTGATTTCAAAGGAATGTAAGGTTAAAAAAACTGCAGACATACACAGTACCCGCTACATCACAATCGGTCAGATTACCAGAGACTGTACATAAAATGACAACATTTTGGGACATCGTTCGGCTAGCACATACTCTTAAAAGTCGCGCCATTCCTAATGAAGAAGTTTCGAACTATTGAAGATATGTTTTTCTCCCTGGAAGACCTAAAATTAATCTGGGCGAAAAGTCCGATGAAATGTGGGCAATATGTCCGAATTTAATGTGGACATAAAGCCCATACCATTTTTGAATTTAATTTCGATGCTTACTACGATTAAATTTGATATGGGCCTTTTGTCCGTGGGCGTTTTGTCATGTCACCCTTTGATCCACCCTAGTCTATATTCTACATTTCGTACTATTTTACGGAATTAACAGTTCCTCACAAATGCCGGAATATCAAGCAAAAAGTATTTTCGATAAGGTTGTCGTCGTCAACAACCATATCGACCAGCACATACACATTTGTTTCCGTGACTATGAGCAAAAAAAACTACAAATGAACACCCCAGATATAAATCAATTGATCAGAAATCCGACACACTTGCAATATTTGCTACGATTTGGTACTTGGAACTGCTTCTTAGAATCCAATACCTTTTTTTTACCTTAAAGGGGTTTACTAAGAACGTTCGAAATCAAAATTCCGGAGTGCAGGATTCGATCCTTAAGCTGTCAAATTTTATATAAAAACTGAGACTGAGAAAACAACAGAAAACGAAAATTTTAATAGTTGTATGGAGGCGTTTTTCATTTGAAAACGTTTCGACCCAGATTTTGCACCTAAAATATTTTGTTTTTCTTTTTTACAACGAATACTTGGAGTTTACAAGTGCCGAGTTTTTAATTTTATATGGCATAAATTGCATTTAAAAATGTTTCTTTTAGAATTTTTTTAAAAAACTTGCGTTATTAGTGCTCTGTTTTCTCAGTGTAAAGAAATTTTTCCTTGCCTGATTTTGTTGTTTGATACTCAGAAACAAAGCAATATACAAAAGAATTTTGAAAATTGTCACCAGATCTGGCTCGGCTGTTGTGCGAGGTATGCATTCTGCGGTCGAAGCGTATCTAGTCAATTTCTTGAAGGAAAATTTGAACGTTCTCAGTACTCACCTTTAATAAGTAAGTATGCAATACATTGAAACATTTAAAAATGTCGCAGAATTTGGCATCAGTTCTGGACAAATTGCTTATATCGCAATACCTATTGCTGTTAAAGCGTAAGCCCACTGATGCCCTTTGCAAAATTAAGTAAGAACTAAAACTATACCGGTAATAATGTTTCGGTTTCGTTCCGGTTCTTTCGGTTTAATAACGCTAAACGGTTTTCGGTTCTCTCAAAAAATGTAGTATCGGTTCCGGTATGTGATTTGAAAAGGGTTTTTTTGGGTTCCGGTTTCGTTATTAATCATTGATCGATATTCCTGTTCTTAAGAAAGATGGTACCGGTACACTTTTGATACTTAGCTGACACCAAGTTTGCTTTAATAAAAAGGACACTAGTTTTTTGTGTTTTCTAATAGGTTCCCTTGGAAATATAAAAAACAAATAAGAAAGTCGGTCAAGTCCGACAGTAGAGCAGAGATCAGCACGAGTGCACTGCATAAGTACTTGATATTTTCACACCCGAGTATTCCAACCACTGCAACAAAATGTATACAGTAGTATTTCTATTCGCGAACAGAGAGCTTAAAAATTTGAGTGTGGAATTATCCATCGTCAATTCTGGCAACTCATTTTCTATTTGTCGCTCTGTCACTTGAGTATTTTTTTGGCTCATGCTAGCTTCTTGTGGAATTGCTTTTACTGTTGGCCTTATGTGTCCGCTCTATGATATGTCTTAGGCTTCTGTCCGTTCCCTTTACTTCTCGTCAAATTCATCAGTAACTTTAAGCTTCAAGAAAAAAAAACGTAAGTAACGAAGGGGATCAAAAGTTGAATATTTATTTTTTTTATATATTTTTAATCAGATTATAAAATATACAGTACGGAAATTAGTTTACACTATATATGGAAAATAATGTCACTTAAATGATCCCCGCCTTCAGCGTCGCAATGATGGGCTCGTTTTAGACCACTTTCGAACCCCTTCGTTACTTCAGCGCTACCCTATTTTTACAATAAGGGCACTGGACAGGTCGTTTGTAAAAAAGCCTTGCACACTTTTATTATTATTATCACAAAAGCAATAATTTTTTTTTATGGATCTTAAATAAATTTTTTCATATTCTCATTGAAGCCTTTCCGAGAAATAAAAAACCCGAAGAGCAATACACAAAACATACGTACATAAATAGAATATAATTTACCTAAGACAGCATTCAGTCATAGACAGATGAAGAATATATTTTACCGTCAGTTAGGTTAAGAAAGAAAAATCCGGAAATTTTATAATTCCTATCCGCACAATTCATATATAAGTTGAACTTAACAACAAACTAATAAAATGCAAATGTCTTAAATATATGAAATACACCTTAAGTGCAAATCTTTCAACTAGCAGAGAAAAACGTTCATCTTTTTGGTTGCTTGCAGTTTCCCCTCATATAACTAAACCCCTAAACATTATGCCCTGTAATTTATTTTAGTTTTTTTTTTAAATTATTAAATTAGTTTGCCTAAAATTCAGCATTGTCTAACAAATTATCAAGTTTTTTTTTGGTTTTTTGTATATGTACAATAGTCATTTCGTTTAGCACTAAATGTATATTTATATAAATAGTAAAACAGTTTTCGTTAGCAGCCTAAAAAAAATAATTGCAATTGAATTTGAATTTAGTTTTTTAGTAAAGTTTGCTTTCGTTTGATTCTTGACTCAATGCTTAGCATAAATTGTTTAAGTTTATTTTATTCATCAATTATTGTTAAGTAGTTGTTAAATATTCAGTTATAAATCACATAATTGCTTGATGAATTCCATAAAAATATCCTTTGCATTTGCATTTGCATTTGGGTGTGGTGCAATTTTCCTTTGTAGACACTGAGAGACATTAGAGAGCAGAGGAGGAGGGGTAGCTAGAGGGAGACATCAAGAGGAGGAGCATATGAGCGTAGTGTGTAAAAAATTGCCGCTTAGCAGAATTATATTAAATGCTTTTCCACTTTTCACTTTATCCGTATAATATCCTCTCATATTTTATGGGATTTATGGCTGTTGCTTTTGTTGAGGCTGCTACCTTCTCGCTGAGAGGACGAGCAGTGCAGCGCTGAGCAGGTGCCGCATTAGCGACTCAACATTCGTCGTCTGATGGCGGAGCAGCTGAGTTGAGGCTCCATTGCAGGCATCCGCATCACTGCAGCTCTGTAGACAACCGTGTACGTATCTGTGTGGGAGTAGGACGAATGGGAGATGGTTAATCTTAAGCAATGTCTGCGGTAACCAGATGAGATCGTTAAGGTTGAGGATTTATGCAATAACTTTTACAAAATCTATTACCTATTATCATAGTCGAAATGGCCACAATGTGACATGCGGATAATCTCAGTGTCTGTGGTCAAGGTGCCACTGTCCAGGGCACAGCCTCGCACTGTTATCGTCTCTCCATTGTCATCTGCAATCAAATTACACAATTGCTTCGAATCTTCCATTCATCGGTCGCACTTACCATAATAGCCGGAAATTTTAATGCAAGCCGTGGCCGGAAATAAGCCATCTCGTCCCTTGCGTCCACCCATACAGGGTGACTCCAGTATGGCGGTGGAATAGTTATTATGAAATGGATCATCGCAAGCCTTATTGGTGCCATTATATGAAACGCACTTGAAACAGTCTATGCAGTAGCCTGGGTAACAAAAGGGAATGAGCCATCATCTCTGAACTCTGTAATCCGTGTGTTACTTACCACTGCTGATGAGCAGGCCAAGCAACAGAACGAGGCAGCCAAACATTTCCATTGAACCGAAGGAAGTCATTCTTAGCATACAAAGCTCACAGTATGAGGCATATGGCTATTGAATTGCTCTAACATAATTCGTTTGCCTGCAAGAAAAGATGGAAAAAGATTGATTCGAAATTAGCAATTCAATAAAACACCCCGCGCCCCGCTGATGAGTTTTCATTCATCCCTATGAATGGGAAAAAGTCGGGGAATTCATTCCACAAAATGCAATTTACATGAAGTAAAGCAGAGAGAGAGAAAGACAGGGAGAGCTCTGGAAATCAACCATCCAAGAAAAATTAAAGGTCATAAATCGCACAACGGCATTTTTGACACAATTTTCGCCTTTTTCGTACACAAGAGACGAAGTTTTCTTTTTTCCTTCAAGCTCTTTTTTATGGCGTGCTCCATTTTTTATTGCCGAAGTGTAAATAATTGCTTTTCAGTCGATTTTCGTGTCGAATGCGCTATGTTTTTTATTTTTCGCAGTTTTAATGGCCACTCGGATGGGCCCAAGGTGTTGTGCTTGGCATTCGGGCAGCCCAAATTATGACAAATGATTTTGACTTACGACCAGAAGCCCCTCTTTGTATCCAAATTGTAGTTAAACTTTAAGGGGGAAAATTGATGTGGCTTATGCGTGCGGATAGCAGATGATTGAGAGTGTTGAGGATGGGGTGAGCTGCCTTCATCAAATTTAGCTGTCAGTATTTACCGCTGGCTTTTAAAGAGGCTCCTGTCTAAGAAATAAGATCAGAAACTGAATCTAGCATCAATCAAGTTCGTAGCTCAAACAATTTCTAGAGCACAACTTCGAACCACCTTTCAGTAAAAAATCTTTTTCCGACATTTTCGTAATCTACAGACACAATTTCTCTAGACCTAGTACAGTATCGGCTTTAAAACACTTTTGAACCGGTTCATTTGGGTTCGTCGCAGATATTAATATAGTTTTATATCTGTCTCCATACTATCAACTTTTATACTAAATTTCAAGCTCATATCTCAAACCACTTTGAACCACTTTTGAACTAGTCTTGATCCAATATCTCACTCCACGCCCAAAGTGGAAAGAAAACGAGTGCATAAGTTAAAGTCGGTCCTGCCCGATTTCGATACACCCGTTACTCAGGGTAATTAATGTTGTATAGACTTCCCTTATGTTAGTTAACAGAGCATTAACATTAATGTAAACATTTCAACAATATGTATGTTTTATTTTCATTTTATTTCCATATACAACGACTAAAATGCAGTTAAAACATATGTGTTGAGCTTTGCTAATATTTCGTGTACGTAAATTGCATGCGATTTGTATTAAAATTAATAGCATCATATTCGTATTCGTATTTTGTATTTGTTCTCGTGTGTTTGAATTAAGACTTGCCATCGAAAGTGTAAAGAGCCCCATTGGGTAGACCGGCATGTGGTATTTTGCGATTATCCGGGGGCAGGTAGTAGGTATCAACACGTTCTGCAACGGCAGCCTTCGTATCGTCTGATTCTTCGGCGGAAGAATCATTGCCAGGCGGTAGCGGCTCTTCTTCAAACTCAAACAGATTGATATGTCATCGTAAAAGGCGGCTTCGGTGACCCTCTGAGTGGAACTTGACTGGGTTAGTGTAGGATCTTCCATTTTCACTGCCTCTTCGGCTTCATGGACTGCCTGCTCTTCTGGCAGCTCTTCACCAAATAGCTTCTCCAGCGTGGGCTTACGTATTTGTGCCGCCGACGGCAAAGCATGCTCCAAGGCCGAAGCTGAGGCACCAGCAGGTAGTTACACTTCTATTTGTGGTTTCTCTGTTTTCTTTACCAGTATGCTGGCAATGGTGCTATCCAAGGGCGAGGGTATAAACATGGGATCCAAGCTTTGCGTTTCGCTAACTCCCTGCTGGGCGGTAAGAAATAGAGTGTCCGTCTCCATTACCTCATCGATCTCAGTATCCGGATCCTCACCCACGTGAGCCACTTGTTCAATGAGCTCCTGAGGCAGCTGAACACCGCTACCATCTTGGCGCATAATGGGTCGAAAGCCGATTTCTACTACCGCTACCGACCGCTAGGTAGGGCGCTCCGTTGTGATCGCCCTCGCAAGAGTCATGCACATGTATCTTCCAGCCCAAATAGAGATGGGTAAGGCAATGATAGTAAACGGTATCCGGTGTGTAATAAGTATGCAACGTTTCTATAACTTCAATAACTATGCCACTTATTATCCGATCTTTATAAAAATTTCAGAGATTGTAGATTTTAGACACATACACTACACTGCAAAATATGTGTTTGATATCTTTAAAATTGTTGGAGTTACTCAACATTTTCTATTGTGGGGCGAAAGGGGGCGAGACCAAAATCTATACATATATATAAAAGTGAAAGTATGTTTGAATGTTTGTCCTTTATGGGCGTCTAAACCGCTGAACCGATCCTCACGAATTTTTCACAGTATGTTCATGTCAATCAGGAAAGTGTCATACACTCTGATTTCTGCAGAAGTTGCTGATTTGAGGAGGAGGAGAAAACGATACAGCACCTTCTGTGTTATTGTCCCGCTTTAAGTAGGAGGAGACTTAGGTTTCTTGGTCAACCACTCCTACTCAACCTATCGAAGGTATCCGACATAGAGATCCCAGCTCTACTCAATTATATTCTGTCCACACAATGGTTCAGTACTGAAGACCACCCTAGGGTTTAACTGGGAATATATGGCATCGCAACGGGTCCACGTGGCCTAAGTGGGAGAGCGACTTGTCGCTCTCAGCCATTGCAACCTAACTTAACCAGCCTAGAGGTGAAGTCTGTTTCTTTCCATATTGAAATGAACATAGTATTAAGTATGTTCCAGCGGTCTTTTTTTGTGCGCAGAAGTGTCTGGTTGCCCAGCAAAAGTCTTTTTCTAGTTCCGATCCCTTGTGGGCAGAGCTCGTAAATAACAATTGAACATTTTTGCCTTTGCAGTCCGCTCTCGCTCTAAGCACTTCGTTTCTCTTTGTTTTTGTTTTCAGTTGACTGTTCTCAGTTGAGCGTTGTTTGCTTCGCTCTTTCAATAACAATTATAACACCCGACTGAGCTCTCCCATTAAGAGTCAGTAGATGGCAAAAAGCCGAAAACTCACCTAAAAGGGTCTTTTTCATTTATTTTTTTTGGGGTGGTGAGACGCAAGCCCAAACAGACACTTTACTCACATATACACACACAAAACGAAATTACTTTATTTTCTTGCTCGCGTCGATCTGCTCAGCCAATGAGCAGAGCAAAATGTAAACAAATACATTGGTTTTTCGTTGAGCACTGAGCGATTCGTTCTTGAGCCGATGTGAACGGTTCATCTCTTACTTTTTGCTCAAAGGGTCCGTAAATAACTGTTTTTTTTTTGGACAGCGAAAAACGGTCAATTGTTATTTGCTAGCTCTGCTTGTGGGACATTGGACATCAACCACTCCTCTCCTCCAGCGAACTCTGTTGTTGGCCGTCGCTTTCAGTTCTCCCCAACTTTTCCCAATGCTTTGCGCCTCTCTACCGACAGTCCTCCTCCAAGTTTCTTTGGGTCTGCCACGTGACCGCCCGACTCCGTCCAACGGGTTCCATTCCATTGCCTTCCTTGCGATGTTGTTCTCGCTTTTTCGCAACGTATGTCCTATCCAGCTCCATTTCATCCTGCGTATTATGGTGTCGACACTCTCCATATTCGCTCGTTTAAGTAGCTCAGAGTTCCGTATTCTGTCAGGCCAGAATATGCAGGCAACGGTTTACAAATGTTTGGTGTTTTGCCACTATGGAAGTTGTAATTTTCCAAGTGGAAGAACCGTATAGGAGCACTGGCATTGGATACGTCGAGCAACGCCAAACAGCTGACAGCATCCCATAGGCACCTTTAGCCTTTTGAAGGCGCACATCCACATCGAGCTCCGTTCCTCCATCAACAGCGACTACGCTCCCCAGATAGCTGAATTGCTCAATTGGCTCTTCGTCCAAAACCAGAGCCTGGGATTGTCCGGAACGGATGCTGAGCGCTTTGGTATTCTTCGTGTTGATTTTGAGGCCAGCCGACTTAGCTGAGGTGTATCTTTAAGACGAGAATAACTCTTACCAATCTTACGAATAAGGAAATTGCGCCCTTTATAAAGATGGATAAAGGTGGAGAATAATCAGACAGCTTACCGTTCTCACAAGAAGTAATTCATTTTAATCAGTTGATTATACAGATTTTAATTATGATGCGTCTAGACCAGCGATGTTCCTCCATAGCCCCCAGGGGCCGAGCGCAATGGGCTATTTACACACACACTAGCCGAGCGCATGCCGAAGTCGGGCATATGAGCGTAAGCAGAGCTCTCTTTGCCTTCATTAGCTGCCCAGCCGTCGTTGAGGGCAAAGCTGGGCTGTGTCGCTTTAATATCGCACACCAATACACTCTCACTTTTTGGCCTCGCTCTTCTTGAACATCGCTGGTCTAGACTATCAGGCTGTCAGATTTTGTATGCCAGTTTATTGGCAGTCTGTTCAGACTCGAGTAAAATAAATGGGAATGCTAACAGATTTCTCTGAACTTATGTATGCGGCTACAGTAAACTGGCACTGCCTCTGGTAGGTGTTCACACATGTAAGGCAACAACTGACACCTATGGCAAGCTGCCAGTGTGTCTGAACGCACTTTAAGCCTATTTTGGATTTAAAATCTTGAAGTTTTAAATATGTGAATTAATAGTAAAATTTTAATGACAATTTCTTCTTCCAGTGTACCGCTTACTTCATGGTTATCAGCTCAATGACTTGGACCAAGGAATCCATTTTATTGAGTTTTAAAATTTTATCAATTGACACAGAGAAAATGGTCCAATTCCTGCATTTCATTGGCACTTTTCCAGCTACCATGATGTATGAATAAATAAACACAATCGTTGTGAGAAGTCGGACAAAGAACTGCATCATTCATGGTGCTAGGTAAAAGCAAAACCAAAACATATACGTAAAGTGAAATGTAAATATTCGCAAAAGTAAAATACGAGTGAGTATCTCTGTTCATTTCAATTTTTCAGCTTGTAAAAACATTCGTCGGACACTGAATCAATATTTGTGTAATATTTATGGTAAAATTATATTATTGATATGTGACTTGGCTTTTGGCATGAGCAATTTATATTTTGAAATCTGTGTAAGGCCCAATGGGGCGTATGTGTTATATTCTGGCAGCCAGAAGTACGCTCATGTAGGCATTAATTGGAATGGGTCAATTGAGGTGGCCCAAGTGCTATTAAAAATTCTAATTTTACAACTAGAAGGTAATAACTAGTTTGGACTTTAGATGGGGTTTAAGAGAGTGTCGCGAAATAGGGTGAAAATATTTAAATCATTTCAAAAGTATAACTAGAATTTTAGTTTATTAAATTATAAATTGAAGTAAGAAAAATTTGAAAAAGAACATTAAAGTTATTTGAACAGACGACTTGAATAGGTTCATTCAAAGAGAAGGGGATAAAATATTATGTTGGTTTAATAGGAACAGAGTTTAATGATTTCAAACATAATGAATTCCGAGTCAATGTATTTTCGTGTTCTTTATGCGTGAGAGGAAAGCTCCTCTACCCTCCCTTGCCTCGTCAGCAAATTGCAAATGTGTGTTTCTGCTTCTCGTAACAAGCTACTAATTGTGTGTCACATTCTCATTTATTTGCAAATAAACCACCAAGCAATCACCTCCATTTCGGCACAAGAATTCAAGCATTTAATGGTGATTCTCCTCATCAAACTGACAAATGAAGTTTACCTTTCGTTTCTGGTGTTTGCCTTCAATGCCGGCGTCTGTGTCCTATAAATAAATTCATATAAAACTTTCAGTGCCCGATGGGAAAGGTTGGTCTGCTTTTAACGACTGTCTGCTTTTCTCAGTTCACTTTTTTTGGCTTTTAAAAGGCAATACTTTTCTACATTCATTCACTTTTTAATTTCCCTGAGAAGCAAGCTTAATTTATATATCAACCGCCTACTTATTGTTAGCAGCTTAGTTCTGGTACATAAATTCTTTTTCCATTGGCTTTGAATGATTTATTATGATTTCAGCTTTGACAATGATAATCTGCTCTTCTTTCTATTTGAATGGGACCCATGATTAAGCACAATATGTACATAGAATCGATGCTATCAGCTCCTTTCGTTTACTGACAAGGGTTCAACAATGTCACAACCGAAGGCAACTCAAGGGCAGACATGCGATTTTAGGGCTTAAATTTAGACAAAGGCTAAGAAGGTCTCAGTTTGCCATTTTTTTTTGTTAACAGTTGCGAATGGCACATTGCTTAATGGTCTGAAAGTGAACGCCACGCTGCTTTTGTTTTTACCGATCATTCTCAAATTTTTATCCAAATTGGAAAAAAAAATTTATTTTTTGCTGATAAAATAAAAAAACTTTTGAGAGACGCAGCCAAAAACAAGTAAGAATGTCCGGCAAGCCCGACTGTAATATAATCTGTACCAACGAAAGTGAAGTAGCAGCTGAAAGAACTGCATGCTACTGAGCAGCTGCTGCAAGCATTCTCATATGGTTCATCCAATCTTTACAAATCGAGTTGATAAATAATCCTAATTACTAAATTTGACCAGAGGGTGCGACCCTTCTAAGTATCTACAAAACCAGGGATGCAAACCGGTTCTGGTGAACCGAACCGCAAACCGAAAACCTTAAAAAGAAAAACGGTTCGGTTCGGTTCAGTTCTCTGATAAGTTTTAAAACGTGAATCGCTTTCCTCTAGCCAATGATACGTCTTCTTTATTTCGCAGTCACAATCAAACTAACTGCCCGGCTACAGAGTTCATTACAGTGTTGCTTAACAGTTAAATATACAGTGTTGGTAAGCGTGCCGAAGCTGGGTCACGCTCAGCTTGACACAAAATTTTAAAACATGTACTCCTGTAAGTCAACCGCAATTGCCAGCCGATCTCTTATTATACCTGTCACCAGTTTGCATTCTTTTCTTGAAAGTTGATTTGTCGTCCTCTACTGGACAATATTCTTTTCATCTAAATTTAATCATAGCCAGGAGAGTTTTTTCCTCATACGATTAATAGGGGGTGTAATGTGCATAGTACGTATTCTTTTCTTGCCGACAATCACCGTTTTCGAAGAGCATTAGACGAATCCTACAAATCCGACTTAATAAGTTTTTGACATTCTTATAAGGATCTTAAAGATATTTAAATGGTTTATAGGAATTCAATTTCTAGAGTGTACGAAAAGCCACATTACGACAGAAATCATAATACAGTCGAACTTCCATATTACGAACTTCTGTACGACGAAGTTTTTATAGCGATTCATTTTCCACAACACCGCAATTACGTTCAATATTCAAACAATTTTCTATAACGAATTTTTCTATATAAAGAAGTTTATTTTTGTCCCTTTGAAATTTGCAATATAGAAGTTTCACTGTATTTTATTATATGCATTTATGAAACCCTGAACCGAACCGAAACCGCGGTTCAGTTAGCTCCTAAAACCATGTAATGAACCGAATCGGCTGTTCAGAAACTGTGTGAGCCACTGAACCGAACCATTACTTATTTTCGAGTGGTTTGCATCCCTGTATAAAACTGTAGACGATTTTTTACAGCGCTTCTGTTTGCACAGGAAAGAAAGTTGGTCAAGCCCGACTATAACATACTCTGCACCTGTGAAGTGATGCCCATCACCTTTGCAATCGGTGCTGCCCATAGTTGTTTGTTTTCCTTGTAACTCGATAAACGTTCATCCGATCTTTACCATTCCTTTGGCGGATCGATAAATAATCCTGCACCGAAAAAAAAATGCTGGGAAAATTTAAAGCCTAAAAATAGGGGAAAGAAAACTTCAGCTCGGCCGAAGTTTTGTATACCCTTGCAGCTTCCATTGAAAACAAAAAAGTTTTTCTAACTAAGACAACTTTTTGGACCTTACTTTTCTATGGGATCTATACCATAAGATGTCTGATTTCGACCAAACTTGGTGAAATCATGGAAAAGCATAATTCACCGTTAATTACGAAATTTGGAGGCTATCCCATTTAAAACAAAAAAGTTTTTCTCACTAGAACTTCTTTTTCGACCGTTCGTTCCTATGGGAGCTATATGCTAAAGTCATCCAATTTCGACCAAACTTAGTGAAATCAAGGGAAAGGATAGTAAACTACGAAATACGTACTTTTCAGGGGTTTTCATTAAAAAAAAGTTTTCTCACTAAGACTAGTTTTTCGACCGATGACAGCTATATGCTATAGTCAACCGATCCGGCCGGTTCCGACAAATGTGCAGCGTATTTGTTCCAAAAGACTTCGTGCAAAGTTTAGAGGAGATAGCTTAGAAACAGACGGTCAAGGCTAAATGAACTCCGCTCCTCATGCTGATCAAGAATATATATACCTTATGTGGTCGGAAATGCTTCCTTCAATGCGTTACAAACATCCGCACAATTTTATTATACCCTCTGCAAGGGTATAATATTTTACGTCAATTTGGAATTTATATATACTTGTCTAACGGATTCTCATTATGAAGTGAAGGCTTTCTGTCTTACGAATAAGGAAGAATAAGGTTTTCCCGTTATTTCGAGGAAGTAGGTCCAAGCCTATACGCCAAATACAATATCGTTACGACCACTTTTTGTATTGGTATCATCGACTAGGCAGAAAATTGAGTTGTATAAAGTCCCTGCTCGGGCGCCATCTGTAAGGCAGATCTAAGGCTGAGGTTTAGCTCAGTCTGGCCAAAGCCACTTACACTTTATAAGTGCTGGGACTAACAAGGACTAAAAGGGATGCACAATTCATGTGGAGGTCTGAGTCACGTCGAGAATCTGCGTGTAGGAAAAGAAAACTCTGTGGGTAGAGGGCAGGGTCACTGTGGCCGGGCCAATGGTTGACCAATCGCATCGGAGGTTTGTCATTTACAGCCGGAGCCGACGAGGCAAGAAAATACCTGGCAGCGAACACGGTGTAGATAAGAGACCCAAATGGGCACGTCGAATTCAAACGCTACGCATGCATTAGTTTTTCTTCTAAGCTAAATAACCTGGCCTGATGGCGCCGAAACACCCTAGCCTCCGAGGCCGGATCCACATGGACAGCCAACACTGCTTTTACCGATAAAATCGATTTTCAAGATGTCGATACCGAACTTGATATTGAAGATGAAAGACCTTAACCGCTAACACAGAACGAAATGGACTACCTTGTGGCTGTATACTAAAAATCACTTTTAGAGTCAGACGAATTTCAATTTTAAATTTTTCGAATTTTTTTAAGCTTTGAAGTACTATATGCCATTTTTTTGGGTCAGACGATTAAGGAATGTTTTTCCTCTTGTGTATATCTCTAACATTGCCAAAGATAAAAAAATCAAATTTCCAAGCGGTTTATGATATATTTACTTCACAAAATTAGCAAATTTTTTTCAAAATTTTAGATTGGGGTGAAAAAATGGTTGATTTCAAAAAGGTACCTTTACGATGTGATGGGACCAAGTCCTTTGGGGATTTTTTCAGTTGCGGTTTGTACTTCAAAAGTATCGGGGTCCGAAGGCGTAACCAGAAAATGTCCTAAAAAAATGTTGCTCAGTGTAATGAAACTATTTTTGGTCTAAGTGAAGAAGCTTCACCGCTTCTACCATCTCAACCTAACATAACCTAGCCCCTTGGAAAATTTGTCCCGAAAATGATGAGGTTATATTCATTTCAAGGCCAAATTAGTCCAAAGCAACCTTCACTATTTATGGGCCATGATTTTATGGCCCAAACTAAAATGCTGCAGGCGCACGCAAACGATTCAGTGGCCAACAAAATGAAAGAAGATTTATGTGTGACCTCCCATACCTAAAGCTTAAATTCAAATGGGTACCAGTTGCGTGTGTGTGGTTCGGCTTATTGCCATGCTTACCCCTAGTTAAGCACTAAAGCCAATTTTTTCAATCATTGAACAATATTTCCATTTTTTTTTTATATTTTCAGCATCAAAATTTGTTTGCATACGATTTAAGGCCATTAAATCCACTTAAAAAAACCCATTTCAATGCTACCACAAATCTATGAGGGTGTGAAATATTTCTGTATGTAAATAGTCAGGAAACCACTTAAACCACTGACAACACTGACCACCACTCAGGGCAGGGGTGGGCAGTTGCGGTTCTCCACCTTCTGATGGCTTCCAAACATTCCAATTATGAAATGGACTAGAGGGCCCACTAGGATAATCAAATTTGGCGCTAATTACTGCGGAAAATGTTGTTGTGCCACATAATTGCAGTTTAGTTTATGTCTATGGGAACTGCTTTTGGACTATGCGTTAAATTAGTTGTGCCCAAAAGGGCAATGAAATGGTTGTCGAATAACCCAACGATAATAAATTAATGAGCTCTCAATGTGTAAATTTATTGAAGATCGAATTTAATGGCCAGCCTTCGAAGTGTGTCACGACATACTTAGAGTTATGTCCTCGTTTTCCCATTTGCATTTCTTAAAGTGAACCGATGTGAACTCAAAAAGTGCTCAAGTAAACGCTGCTCATCTCGACCTCGGCTTCAAAAATGGTGTCAATGGCCACTCAAATAGAACGGTTCACAAGATAACAAGTGCCCAGACTGCATTTGCATTTTGAAAAGCAGCTTAAGACATTTGCCTGCTCATTGAACTAAATGCAAAGAAGCTCAACGAGTGGAACAGACACATCACAGAAAAAGGACCAAGTATTTGGGTGTCCACTGTGTTAGCCAAGTGTGCGTATGTATGTGTGTGCTCAATGATACTCGACCGCAATTGGTTGAATCGATGCTCGACAGAGCACTATTTGCCACTCAATGATGTCACTTCTTCACAGTGACTGTGCATTTTTTGTACTTTCTCTGCCCACACAAACAAAAAAGAAAAGGTAAGCCAACGGCAATCACTTAAGTCCCAGCTCCTGCTGGCTTTGTCCTGACAACAAAACTTTTAATTGTTGTGCTATCCTGTCTTTTGATTGCCAATTTTGTTGTTCAGCTAAGTTAATGAACTCACTTGATTTGATGCTATTATGTCAGCCACAGTTGGCTACCTTCTACTACCTTCTTTTGTTCTTCTGTGGCTTTAAGCTAATTGATAAAAAAATTTCTATAGAAACAATGGAATTACTTGTCTTGGTATTTAATTAAATTGCGCTGACAAATACTGTAATTGTTCTCTTTTTTTTCGTTTTAAAAATTCATAAGCAGCTTTGTTCATTAGATTTCAGTATAAGCCGGCAACAGGGTGTAAGAATTCTTAAGAAATTGAAATTAAATATTAATTGAGCTTAAGGAATGAGCGTTCTGACCGACTTAACAGAGTTTTAATCAAATCGAAATGGCAACTAAATTTTACCCTCGATTACACACCTGGAAACTGTCGATACTCTCTGCTGTGCTATGCTTTCTGCAACATATCTAGTAGGCCTTGCAACCCTAATTTTCAGCACAATTGTTGCAAAATAAAATGTCAAGGCAAAACTGATTTATCGAGAATTTGATGGAAATGCATTTGCTTAAGAGTCAGAACAATGTGCGAATGCAAGTAGAGCAGTGTTCCCCAGCCATACCCCGGGGGCCGAACACACCCGGCAATTCAGATCAACGCTTGCCAAAGTAATGCATCAGAGAGTGTTAGAGAGAGAGAGAAAGCCTCTCTTCTTAGGGGAACGCTGAAGTAGAGTGATGGCGAGACAGATTTACAATGATAGGGTCAAATGGTCGATCAGGTGAGAGTCGTGAAACCATCAGTTGCTGTTGCAGTTTAGGCCGATAGTGGACAAACTGAATGCAGGTACGTACGATGCGACGAGTCAATTCTCTCGCACTGACAATCCAGTTCTCCAACTGAATTAGAACTGCGCCACCAATCCAAAATTACTGTACTTAAATAAATGACGTCAGTAAGGGTACTGATAATCCTTAGACTAAATCCTAATTTCCCTAAAACCAATTTTCACTGATAGGACTATGCCCTACCTTCCATACTACCTATATCCCATTTGTAGTACTTTTACTTTTCAAACAGAAGCGCAGTAACATAGCGGATAGTTCTTTTTATACCCTGTTCCCATTGAAAATGGGAAGGGGGGGTTGGTGGTGAGGTAAAAGGGGGGGGGGGGATTTGCGACCCTATAAAGTATATATATTCTTGATCATCATCAACAGCCGAGTCGATTTAGCCAGGTCCGTCTGTCTGTCCGTCCGACTCTCGGTATGAACGCGTCGATCTCAGAGACTATAAGAGATAAAACCACAATTTTTGCATGTAGGTAGGTGTATACCCGATTCAAATCGAGTTTGTTTCAGATTTGGAAAATTCCTCCCCCTCCCTCCTTTAAGCGCAAAAAACTGTCAGAGCCACAATTATCAAGTAAGGCCCAATGACTATCTATTCTGAAAAGATCAATAAGATCGGACAAAAAACACCGAAGTTATATACGATTCAATTTTGCTCGTAGGAGAGTGGGGGGTCTTACATTGTCAGTTACCGCGTGCGCGCATCCGTGTGTGCGTATGTTAGAGTGTATGTGTGACTGTGTGTGTATGTGTATGAAAACACAGGAAGTCAAGGGAACAGGGTATTTTGTAGTCGGGGCACTCGACTGCAGCCTCCCTTACTTGTTTAATTTAGAAAACAAAAAGAAAGTCGGTCAAGCCCGACTATAATATATCTGTACCTGTCAAAGTTTCTGTTAAGGTGTGTGAATTAATGCCATAAAATTCTTTGTTTTTCTTGTAACTCGAATATCGTTCATCTGATTTTTACCATACCTTTGGTGGATTGATAAATAATTCTGATTACTAAATATGTCCATAAGGTACGAATGGTTATATCGACTCAGCTGTTAATGCTGATCAAGAAAATATATATTTTATAGAGTCCGAGATGCGTCCTTCTGGCTGTTACATACTTTTGCTAAAACTACAGAATAAAAAAGTCACTCTTCTTCAGGTCTTATACATAGGTATTGTAACCAGGATTATTTTTCAACTCGATTGATAAATATGGGATAAACCATAGTCAAGTTTCTTTATTTACTTATTCGCCAAATGAACAGTGTCCTTAACTGGCTATACTAATTTTAACCTAAACAAAAAAATAAATAAAATTGTTTGCCTTATAGAGGAATTATACTCAGCAAGCAGAATTTTAAATAAAGATTTGTTGGAGTTGAAGTCAAAGCGCATCCTAACGGGCAAAGAGCTAAAACTTTCAAGAGCTCTACATACCGGTACAAGAAGGGAAAACTTGGTTCGAGAATTGGGAGGGAAAAATGTTGAAAAGATCTAAGACTCCTACTTGGAAATGCAGGTTGTGCGCATCCCGTTTACAAAGCGGCCATGCATATGGCAAAGTAAACCAGAATGTATGGGATTATTTCCTTCATACTGAAGGCAATTAGCGCCGCTGGGGTGTGACAACCTTTCACATGGAATGACAGCAACAGACTGAAATAATGTGAACAGAATTGAGAGCACAGTGACATATCCGCCATTTCTATATAGCAAAGCTCGTAAATAACAATTGAACATTTTTGCCTTTGCGGTCTGCTCAATAACAAATCCGAAAAAATCCATGCACGCTTGCTCTCGCTCTGAGCAGAACACTTCGTTTCTCTTTGTTTTTGTTTTCAGTTGACTGTTCTCAGTTTATAGACAGCGATCCGACTGAGCGCTCGCACATTAAGAGTAACTAGATGAGCAAAAAGCCGAAAGACTCACCTCAAAAGGTCTTTTTTCATTTAATTGTTTTGTGTGTGTGTGGCTTGTGTGAGTCGCAAGCCCTAACAGACACCTCACTCACATATACACACACAAACGCAAATGACCTTTATCTTCTTCGCTCGCGTCAATCTGCTCAGTCAATGAGCAGAGTATAATGTAAACAAATCCATTGGTTTTTCGTTGAGCACTGAGCGATTCGTTCATGAGCCGATGTGAACGGTTCATCTCTGACTTTTTGCTCAAAGGGTCCGTAAATAATTGTTATTTTTGGACAACGAAAAACGGTCAATTGTTATTTGCTAGATCTGCTATATAGTTGTATCATGGTTGTAAGAAAACTCATTTGAAAACTCAGATATCCTACTTTTCAGATTGACTATTACACTTGTCAGATATCTTAAATGGGAAACTAGTAATGAGTTTAGCTGGTTATAGGTCGAAAAAGTTCCGTTATAACTGTAAAAAACTTCTGCATTGATATACCAAGAAGAGCAGGATGCCTATGCAGTTACTCTTTGTTGATGTCATTCCTTGCAATCAGAGCTTTAAGCAGTTGGGAACGGCAGTGTTAACGGCAGTGATAGCCCCGCTTCAAGCTTTCTTACTTAGAAACTTTAGCCTCAAAGCTTAAGCATTGATACCCAAAAAGTTTGGCTGACTGTATTGTGAGTCTGATTTTGCTTTCATTGCTTTTTGCAGTTCCCAACTTCTTAAAGCTTTAATGGCATGGAAAGAGTTCAACAATCAAGTCATTAGCAAACGCCTACTAAAGATTGGATTGAACATCCATGAAACAGTTACTGTATAGGCATCCTGCTCTTCTTAGCGTATCAATGCATAAATTATTTACAGTTGTGAACAAACGCAAGCTTTTTGACCTCGAGCCAGCTAAACTCATTCCAAACTAAACATTAGAAAGGTCGCCAAATAAATTACCTATAACTATAATGGTTTTGTCGGTTAAAGAAATGCTCTTTTGGGGGATATATTGATGAATAAGTTTCTCTGCACATACGTAAATGTACTTTAATTGCCTTATCTACTAGTCCAATCTTATCGCTGAAAACTTTTCCCCTCATACCGTTTACAAACTTACAAAAGCAATCTAAATTTTAAAATAATTCCATGAATAATCAACTGGAAATCAACACATACAAAACAGACCAACTTAAGGAAAAGTTGTCTACAAAATTGCTGTTTCCACAAGTTTCAGTTTCTGTTGCATGTGCAAAACTTTTGCGTAAACGAAACTAAATTTAAAGTCGAATTTAAACTGGGGTCAGTCGAAGTTAAGGAAATCTCACACACAAGCTCGATTTCGAGCAACCAGCCAATTAATTTAATGTAGACACCTCATTGAAACACCACATGTGCAATCACCAGGGACTTTCCATTGTCACCATGTAAAGTTTAGTTAATTAATGCCGCCTATGGTAAAAATTCTCTGGTGTTGGTGTGTGTTCGTGCGTGCGTGTGTGTGTGTTGGGGTGGGAAAATTAAAATTTCACACCGAATTTGAAGGATATTATGTTTAACCACTTAAGCGTGTGTTTAAAACTCACAAAAGAGAACAAGGAAGCTGTGAGACAATTTGTGGTCTGGCTGCTGTGCGTGTCCCTTTTCAGTGGGTAAATATTTGTACATTATGAAAATCTTTCTTATCTCCACAGAATTTGTTAAGAGCTTTGGGTAAGGAGTCCCTGGTGTAATTATGCTTATCAGCTCACGTAGGCGTGAAGAAGTAAGTGTGTGATACTTAAAAATTATTGTCAGGCTCTTAAGATAATGTGAGCTTGAAGAAGATATTGATGCAGATAATTTAAAATTGCATTGATTTTTTTTTATATCAAGAAAAAACGTTCTTAAGTATGTGACAGCGACAGTATATAAATAGTGGTTAGCTCTACACTGAAGCTTAATGTTCTTCAGCGGAAAAAAATGAATGAAAGCGTTTCCCGTTCCCGGAAAGTGTCTACTTACAAAACTTCTTAACCAGTAACAGTAACTGGCCCTTGGCGAACAACACGAAAAATGATGATAAATGTGTGGCTTACTAGTTTCAGCGAATTGCATTAAATTGCAATGAACGAGCCAAGGCTAAGTTAAACAGTACGTGACTTTCAAAGAGAACACGCAACTCTCGTGGGGAATATCCCAGGAATTTGCTTATTGTGTTAAAATGTGAATAACACACAAAAGGAATTTTATAAATGCAATTACTTATGAGTTTTTATAAGCAAAAATAGAGGAGGATTATAAGAGTAGTTCTGGCTAAGTTAAATATAAACTTTTCAGACATCGTTAAGCTTGCATAGGACGGAGTAAGTCAGCAAGGGAATTGATAGCATAAAAGTTTGAAATAATTAAAAAATATAACATTTTTGCTCATTAAGATTTACATTTGATGGATAACAGATGTGTTACCTGCTTAAGATGTTAAAAGTTGAAAAGTAATTCCTTTATTTAGACCCATTGCAATGTCACCTATACGAAATAGACATGCGATTCCGTGCTGTAAGAAAGTTCTGTTGATAATTGCAAAAAGATTTTTTCCACTTCAAGTCATTTAAATCACCAAGCTCAGACATTCTCAACGAACACGAAAACAACAACATAATTTTGTCAATTTGTCTCAGTGCTAAAATGCAAAAATAATTAAGGCGTGCTTCAAACGAATAATGAACTCATAAAACTTTCTCAAAAGCTAAAAAAAAATTAAGTAAAAATATGCAAAAGAACACGCCTTGACTTTGTAAAACGGCGTTGGATGGTTGACGCCGTTTAAGTGAAAGTTTTTGCTGCGCGACTTTGAACGGTGACGGACAAAAGTTTTTCAATAAGCACAATTGCCAAAAACAAGACGCACCGTAAGACCAAGTGACAGCAGCCAAGGGGCTGCCAAGGCCCAGTAGCAACATCATGTATGATAAGCCAATAGAAAATAATGCTTAAACAAAAACACTAATAAACCCCAGGAACGCTATGCCATTATCTATTGGAGTCAAGAAAATCGATGGCATGAGGACATGCAGCAAAACTGAAAGCCAGTCATAAAAACAAAGCAAAAGCAAGCCCTACGGACATTTTGGTGGTGACTGCTTGTTGTGCGAAAATATAAAAAATATGTGGTCTTTAGTTTCTGACAAAAAAATGGACAGAAGTCCCAAGAATATTGACTTACTTGGCTGCTTGAGTTTAAGAGGGATAACATGAGAGGTGCAAGCGTGATATCAGAACCCGCGGGATAATTTCTTAGAAACGCCGGCATTGGCGCGACCTGGATTTGAACCTATTGCGCCTGAAAGTCCCAAAGTTTTTTCAATAATTTTTCCAGTTTTAATTTAGCTACACAGAAAAAGCAAAAATAAACTACACGCCGCACAGTGGCCCCAAATCCCAAAAAGCTGTCCAAAAGTCAAAGATTGTATTTGATTTGGCTGAAAGTCTGTACTCGGGGGTTTTTGGAGTCGCTGACTACGAATTCAATGTCAAAATTCAGCAAAACAAAAAGGACTGATCCAATATGACGGAAAATTTCTTCAAAAACTCATTTGATTTGGGTGAAAGTCTGTAATCAAGGGTTTTCCATTCCAAACCATCGTGACCGGACCCTACTTGTCCAATCTCCCAGTCTTCGGTATCGAAGTGGCACCAAGAACAATAACCTGCTTCTGTTCTGCTATACTAGCTTGGCACATCCAACACCCACTTTTCTGGATTTTGTGGTACCGCACAAAAATCATTATCAAAACTGAGTCCACAGCTAGTTTATGGATATGTTTTGAAGAACTTTCTAAACAACAATTTCTATTTTCTTTGAGAGCGGTATCTGATGGGACTTTTTACTTATAGCTTTTTCTAGCACGACTTTTCAGAATGTGACCAAGAAACAACCTCAACTTTTATCAATGACTCACTATTTCATGCTTTGTTAATAATAGTTTTGTAGAATCCAAACCGTTATTTTCGATGCATAATGAATAATCGTTGTGTGGCCGGGTGGCTCAGCGGCTAGTGTGCGCGACCGCTGTGCAAGAGGTCGTGGGTTCGATCCCGCCTCGGAACATCTAATGAAAAAGTTTTTTCGTAGAATAAACTTTACACACGGTCACCCCTCTATACTGTTGGCGCCAGCTTTGAATTAATTAGCCATTGAAAGCTTCTCAAACTGCCATTCCGACTCGGTGTTAAACTGTAGGTCCCTTTCTCTTGTGCGAAAATTAGAAGCGCACAAGCCAAGAGATTGAGACATGCTCGGCTTTGGCCCTTTGGGGCTGTGTGTCAAGCCATTTTTTTTTACGATTTTTTACATGAAGGCACTCTCTTTTTTTTTTAAATAGTTTTTATTGAAGCATGCTTCGTATTCATTTGAACGCTTTCATGCTGAAAGAACTCAATAATACATCAAATTAAGTAAGGCGACCTTGAGGTGCTCTTCCAAATATCCACAAATCAGCTGGCTGGATTTTGTTCAGCTTTCGCCGACGAATGGGCTTTGTTAGAATTGTGACAAGTCGATTGTTGTGAGAAACTAGCCGCTCCCTGGTATCGATTTGAATATTTCTCAATGGTTTCGCATAAAGTGGGAATGCCTAAGTGCGCGTTTAAAATTCGTCAAAGAGCCTTACTTACACAAACCTCAACTCTCTTAATGGTGGTGGTGCAGGCAGTTCCCCAACATGTAATACCCCAGTTAAGAGTAGGGAGGACTATGGTTTTAAAAAGTCTGACTTTAGCCTTAGGGGAAAGACCACTCTCTGGCCGAAGTAGCCAGTCCATCTTCCGAAGTTTTAAGCGGGCGGAGCCACACACCCGGTTAACAAGGGGTCTCCAGGTGAGTCTCCTGTCCAGTGTGACGCCTACACAGAAAAAAAACGGCGAGATAAATTCAATCTTTTTTTCTTAGAGTAATCCTGGCACGAGCTTAAAAATTCAACCTTGATTTTCGGGATGGTCTACTCAGTCAATCTTTTAAGGCATGACGCAATCCTTTCGAGCGTGTTTCATTTTATACGTGCTTACTTCATTCACTTTCGAGATCTCAATGTTCATTAATTAGGAATAATAGCAAAAAAGTATAAATAGCACTTTAGACATGCGGCAACAATCATGTGTTATTGTGGTGTGCGATGAAATACCATGCCATTCGTGTTCAGTGTAAAGCTGAAAGGTTGTGAGTTCAAGTCCCAGACAAGACAACAATAATTTTTATATTTCTTTGTTTTTTTCAGAAGCTTTAAATATACCAAAACTGGTGTCGGTGGTGGGTGTGTCCTATGGAAAATGGAGGAAGAAAGAAAGGTAGAGGAATCTTTCTGGGAGCATATTAATCTTAATAAAGCTTAAAGTGATACTGCTTTGTGGGATTAAATTGAGCTCGAATTCTTTGATTAATTAAATCTTTTTGCGGGATAAATTTGATCTTTTCAGGATTGAAAAAAGTGAGATCAAATCAATCTTTTTTCGGATCGGCTGATTTTTTTTTGAGTGTAGATATGTAATGGTGTCCTTGTGGACAATTCGAGCTCCGTCCAAAGTGAGTCGAGAAGTATTGCCCCTACGAAGTGTAAAAGTAGCATGCTGAGTCTTCTCCACATTTACACCTATATTCCATCGTGAGGCCCAACATTCAAATTCGTCGAGAAATTCCTGAGCTTTTCTAGAGGCAGATCTGCGACTGTTGCTTGAAGCCAAAAAGACAGTGATAAGGCACTCTCGACGCTCACAAACGGAGTTTTTAGCTAAGCCAGATAGAGACACTTCCCCCTTATTAACGGTCACAATACAAACTAGACTGCTGCCTACTTTGGCAGCAGGTTGAGCGTACATTTTAAAGCAACTGGAATTGTCTATCATCGTTCTTTTGGAATTGTTCAAATATCTCTTTCCGTTCAAAAGTTACGATTTTTGGAACGCCAAATTCGCGAAGCCGGCCACCGTGAGCCGTTCATTCGATCTTTACCATGCCTTTGGCGGATCGATAAATAATCCGGATTAATAAATATGTCCAGAAGAAACGAACCTTCTATCTATAAAGTTGTGGGAGCTATGACGTTTTTTCCAATTTGCGGGGGCGGGAGGAGGCGAAGCAAAAATTGAAAATATACTTGATCTGCCTGCAAGTATAAGAAGCATACATGTCAAACCTCTATCTCTTACCATCTTTGAGATCTCTTTGTTCATACGGACAAACGGATATGGCTAGATCGACTCGGCTGTTGATGCTGATCAAGATATACTCTATAAGATGGGAGATGCTTGTTTCTGCATGTTACATACTTTTGCACAAACTTAATATACTCTATGTACCCCTGGTACAGAGGTCAGCACCAGCACTCGAACACACACAACCCCCATGCTATGAGACAAGCACTGCGTGCTCAACGCCATCGAACCACCTGACATTTATCATAAAAGTGTGACCGTCGAAAATTTTAGGCGATGTGGACCGAACTAACTCATTGATACATTCATGCCTTATTTGAATTTACACTGAAAGCATTATTCAAACATGTCAATTGTCGAACAGTCTAAAGAAAGCCTTAAACATGGCAAGTAGAATTATTACGTGCTACATGTGGAAATAAAACGAGAAAGCAAAGTTAACTTCGTCTGTGCCGAAGTCTTAATACAGTTGAAACAGAAAATTCCTATTGCAGCAAAAAGAAGCAAACTTCCGATCAGAGTGCAGCTAAAGGATGACTCTGAGCAAAGTTTCAGCTCGATAGTTAAAATCTTGAGGGAATAGTTTGCGTAGAAACAGACAGATGAACAGACGGACAGACAGACAAAGCTCAATCGACTCTGCTCTTCATGCTGATCAAGAATAAATATATATTTCTATGTGTTTCAAAGTTCTGGGCAAAAATATATCACACTTTTCATGTGTATATTTTCTTCAATTTATTCGATAAGTTACAGCAACGCCGAAGTCTCTCTGCCTTCCACTGCTCGGACAAGGGCGCGCTTCAAAGACTTGATATTTGGGTGTCGAGAAAAGGAAGCCATAGCCTCTTCTCGACATAGAACAAACCACTGTTTGAAGCCCAATGGATTCAGGTCAGGGCTACCAGCAGGACAATCACCCGTAGAAATGAAGTTCGGAACATGGTTTGAGTCTTTTTTGATCTGTGAGCTGGAGCGGAGTCTTGTTGATAGGTCTACGGCTAGTTTGAAAAAAATGTTTGAAAATAATGCCATCACATAAGCCGGATAACGGATAGAATGAGTTCGGACGCGTGTTTTGATGACACAGCATACACTACATATATCGTTCTGTTTGTTGAAAGATTCCCCTGTGGTGACCCCTGTCGTCAGTAAACAGAATTCGTCTGTGGACATTGTTCGCGCACTGCCGACGCAATGCTTTCGATTTCGTCTTGCGTTTTTGTTGCAATGCTGTTGTGAGCTAGTGGCCGGTGTGTCTCTTGTATGAGTCCCAAATAACATTTTATGGTGCGCGACATCCTGTTCTTATATGTTATGCATAAATATAGCATAAATTTCACTTGTCAAATAGCCGTCAAGTTGGACTGGATGCGTTCAATGGTTCTCGAGAAAGAGTGTGTTCAATACGTGTACCAAAACATTTGCGACTAATAGGTATGTCAAAGTTGTGGCCATTAAGGCCATTTTCTTCATTAATTAATCTTCTTTATTAACTAGTTTCAGTATTTTGATTTTTAATGAAGATTGATTGTAAATTTTGCCTGGTAGTTTTTTTCCCTAATGAGTTCAGACACTGTCATTAACACATTATTTGCTTAAATGAAGTAGCTTTTTATTATGAAATTCAATGTAGGTTTTCGCTTCTGTTTCTGTTGGCTAATGGCTTGTCAAAATTAAATGTTTTCGCCTTGTCAAATGTTTCATAAATAAATGAAAATCATTTAAATGTCAATTTTTTACGAATTTGATAAATGAGATTTTGACAAAAGTATGTTTAATAAAAACAGCAACAACAGCGTGCAGTTATTAAAATTTAACAAAGAACACGCAACACGAAGCAGAAACAAAAGTCTAAAAAAAAACCACAGACTGACATTTGTCATTTTCTCGTGCCTCTACGAAATATTCTTTTCATCATCATCATCATCACCATCATGTGGATTGAATCCAGTCAGCTTTGCTGACCCAATTTGATCTGACCTGCTGTCGTTTTGGCTGCTATTTCTTCGAGTAGGCAAATGCACTGGCAGACAAACCCACTGACCGCAACAAAGCTGAGCTCCTTTGATTCCACACGAGTTTGATTAGACGGCTTCATCTGGCAGCAGACTCAAGTTGCTCGGCAGATTGGCATATGGTGGCAGGAAATTGGGTATTGAATGGATTTTTGGCACGTAGTTGAATAAAAAGGAATTTCTGCAATTTTTGTGCAGCTGCTGCTGCTGCACCAAGTGAAATGCAAATGGACTGTAAATTTTCTAATTTGTATGAAAGAAATGACCCACATGTTCATATATTAAGTGGTCCGGGTGGAATTTATTATGTGAAAATTGTGTTTCGTTCACTTAATAAATTAAATATTGAGCATGTGTGGGTTGAGAGTTCGAAAGTCGCCTGTGGGTATCCTTTTTGAGAAGCAATTTAAATGAAAATTTCTTTATGAAATTTATGGCATCTACCTGTTTGCACTCACGGGCATTATACAAGTTTAAGGTTTTTTGAGGTTGGAGAATTTAAGATTCTCCTCTCCCACCACCCCACCACCACAACAAACAACAATTTGTTTATGTAAATATATTTACCTAGGTATATCCTCTGTGTGCCCTCTCACTTAATGCATCTCCAAGGTGGCTGCAAAGAGAAAACAAAACAAACAAATTTTTATTTTCCGCCTTCTCAAAAAGTTTATTTCTTGTTTACTTAAGAAAAATGTTTAGTAGATATTTGAGAAATTCTGAGCACTTCTTAGGTTTATTGCAAAATGGACTAACTTAGCAAGAAATTTAAATTAATTCAGCATTTCTGGTCTATGTCCTAAATATTTGGCTCAGAGAACAAATTTCGCTTCTCTTAGTCTCTTGACATGTGTGCTTTTTAATATAAATCCTAAAGCAAAGTAACTTACTTTTTTGGGGGACCACCTAAAAGGATTCTTTTTTTAAGTCATTGAACCAAATATTGATTCCCCGATTTGCGCATTGTTTTTCATCTAATTGACTAAAACACGCGCAGACCATTCGCCTTCCCACGCTGCCATTATCTTTTAAATAAAATATTCAATGGAAAACATTTAAGCTGTAAACAAAAGTCAAATGTGCCAGTGGAAAATAGCAAAATTAAATGCCAAAAGCGGGAAATCAACACTAAACAGAAGTGGCCAAGAGAAAATATAAACAATAGCAACAAGAGCTAAACAAAAGAATTTACATAATTATTCTAGACGAAATTTCATTAACACTCGCCGCGCAAAGTCTGTGTGATTCATGAGGCAAATTGATGAGAGTCGGCACCATTTGGCTGGAATTAGGTGGCAGAGTCGAAGGAAATTAGCAAGTGCAAAGAAGTTAATAGGAAAGGGAGGGAGATTAGAGCCCTTTATTTTGAAATGATTTACAGCGTTTTCAGGCGTCATCTATCAATCAGGGCCAATCCTTGAATAGACAACAAATGATGCCGAAATTAAGAGTAGGAAAGTGGAAGCTAACTCTTTGGAAAGAAATGTGAGCTTATCGGTATCCTTAAGAGATTTTCTTAGAGAAGTTTGATTTTAAAATTTTCTACACAAAGAAATCAAAACTAGCCACACGCCGCGTGTAGAAACGGCCATCCTAAACGAAACGTAGGTCGCCCTGATAAATTTTTAGAAAACAGAAAGTTAAACGTTGCATGTAGAAAAACCACATGCTACTTGTAGGAACAAAAAAAGATGCCGAAACATGTGAAAAAGTTAAATTCTGCGTAGACAAAGACAAATGGTACACGTCTTAAGAAAACTAGCTATTTTTCTAATAACTTCTGCATTTTTCACACAGCTATATAAATGCCGGGTGTGGCAGGGTGGCTCAACGACTAGTGTGCGCGACCGCTGTGCAAGAGGTCGTGGGTTCGATCCCGCCTCGGAACATCTAATGAAAAGTTTTTCTTTAAATAAACTTTACAACCGGCCACAACTGTCTCCTGTTGGCGCCAGCTTTGTAGTAATTAGCCATGAAAAGCTTCTCAAACTGCCGTTATGATTCGGCGTTAAGCTGTAGGTCCCTTTCTCTTGAGCGAAAATTAGAAACGCACAAGCCAAGAGATAGAGATAAGCTCGGCTTTGGCCCTTCGTGGCTGTGTCAAGCCATTTTACATTACATATAAATACCACAAGATTTAGGTTTTCTACATTATCGCTTAGATATTGTCGCTTGTCGCTTCCCTTTGAAACTGTGATTAGCGGCATTGCCTCGCGAGTGGTTGATAGTCGTATGGGCTAAGATGCAGGCAATTATGTCTAAATTCCTAGACAAGGTAAGTGAACAAAAATTAATTTGTACGTTTTTCAGAAGGAAGGCCTTGCCCTCTTTTTGCCCCTTCTTCCTATTTCTCCCTAAGCTATCCTATCATGCCGCATGTAGGATGAGAAAAGTAAACGTGGCATGTAGAATAGCTACATGAACTTAGTGGGTGGAAAATCACTGTCAAACGTGTTGGAAAACTACATTTTCATCTAGTTTTTACATACATATTTTGTTTTCTCTGTGAATTCTATTTCCTATTTCTATTTGACTTATAATTATAAGATATCAGCTAAGGCCTACTTGACATCCGGCCTCTTCTATGGAGAGAAAATCTTTTGGCAACAGTGATGCAGCCAGCAAGCAAAAACTAAATGTAGCCTATAACTACATTGCGTAATTGACAAAAAGCCATTTGACCACATTTCATACTATTCCATTAATCTTTTCGACCTTAATTTAGATAATTGGGTTCAGCATAAAGCATTGATATTTTTACACAAACATATTACAACCAAAGAACCTAAGTACTTTAACGAAAATCTTGAAATCTCTGCCTCAGGACGTACTAATAACATTGTCTGCCTAAGACATCGTTTATCTTCATCGGAAACACATTTTACTTTATACGCTAACCGCCTCATGAAGCATCTGTCGCATGAGTTAAAGATAATTAGAAGCGCATCTCGCACTGTGTGCACATTTGAAAAATCAACTCTCTAGAAATTAAAAGCTTTGAATTAGAATATTAGAGTAATTTTCTTTCAATCTGGGATTAATACCGAAACGAATTTCGGTTCCGGTACAGGTTCTAATAGTTCTGTGCTTGATCGGCCAGGCCGATGGTTACCCTTAGGTCATCGCTGGATGGTTAACTAAATTTGTATAAGCGTCCGGAGGTACTGTGCCGATCCGGTCACCTGTCGGCTTGCTTTCGGCAAAAAAAACTACTGGGTGGGGACTCTGATTTACTTAAGCACATAAAACAACAGCGGCTAACAAAACTGAAGTGTTTTTATCATCAAGTTTCATTTCTTGCAACATCAAATATGCATCAACTTCGTCGGCGCTTTTAGAAAAGCTTTTATTAAAACTGCATTCATAATTAAGTAGTAATTGATCAGCAACCGACGAAATTTGACCCTAACTATTTGTTAAAAGAGTAATACAAGACTTTTTTTGCTCATGACAGTTTTCCGTTATACATTGGGTGCAAAAATATGCAACATAGAAAAGTATTGTTCTCAAAAAGGGATTTCTCATGTTATTCTATTTCCTGAACGAGTTCCTTTTCGTTAGACTTGGCTCGCTTTGATTTTATCTTATGGTACTTCTTCTTAACTTCGAAATAAACTATTCCAAGCAATTCTACGATTTTCTTAACCGAAGATATTCCTTTCTGAACACATGTCCTCCAACTCACCATATTTTGAACCGCCCAATGGTATGCAATGGATGTGGTTTTAAATTTGTATAAGAATATAAGAATTCCTAGGCAACTGGATTGATTTTGCATAGCATATTTTTTGGCAGTATACAGTTCAATGAATTATAACACATGTATTAAAATGGTACATCTCCGCGTAAAAATATCCCAAAAATGTTTAGGATACTTTACTTTGATCATAAGGAGTAGTACTTTACAATTATATAAAAGATAGTTTAAACATTAGTAAAGGTTCCCCACAAATAGTGCCGAAAAAGAGCTCAAACTACCAAAGATTTAGACGTGATGGTCCATTTCTGAAAAGATATCTAGAAAGATCATCTAGAATCACCACCAACCCTTTAATATACTGGAAAAAGCCTAATTTTGTTGCCTTGTGCAATTAATAAACGCCCAACGGCAGGCTCGCCGTAATTTGTGTAATAAAAACGTAATATGTTTCTTTATTAAACAAACAATAAATACCGTGGTATTTATAAATTGTGCATTCCCCTTTACACAGAAGAAATCATGGCCCTGTTAAGCTTACTCCATGACGATTTGCCCACTAATTCATAGTCGGAATTGAACATTAAAATATAGAAACATAAGTAAACCTTCAAACACCATTGCATTCGTTTCGGCAGTCCTAAAAATGGAGCTTAAATAGCAATAAGGAATTTTGCATTCTGGCACTTCTCAAGTCTATATTCTCCGGATCACTGGTATAAATATAAATTTACAAATGGCTTGATGGTGTGACAGCATTGAAGCTGACTGATGAGATGCGCCGGGAGGCCGTCGAATCAGTACTGTCTTAGCAACCATTGCTGTCCATATGTACAAAAATTCTTTGTTGATTTCTGTTTGATTATTGAATTATAACCAATCCTTGACCTTGAGCCGGCTAACTGCCACTTTGCTTAAATGATTTAGATTTATGGATTTAATTTTAATTTTGTAACAATATATTAATGTGACCACTGCCCTATTCATAAGTTTCTAACAACTTGTAGCACTGGAAGTAGAACTAATAGAAAATTGCTAAGTGAACAAAAACTGACTGGTGAAGAAAATTGGATAGTGTCCCAATTCGCTGCCATAACAAAACCAAAACCAAACCAAAGTGCCAGCTTGCTGCCACTTTTATACTCGTTAAGTGAACAGCTGCTCACACTAACTATTTCTCTCCTCTCTCACTGAATTTTTTTTTGTCAATGTTGGAATAAATATGAAAGTACTGTGGTTAGAGTGAGAAAGTATAAGATTGTTACTACACAGAGAAAAAAAAGTATATTAAAAAATATCCATTTGATGATTTTCATATCCATTTGGAATGGAGATATCTTTAATATCCTAGCCAACTAGCTATCGAACTAGCTTTGCACAGAGTCATATTTTAGCTGCACACTGCACATATGTCGGAACCGCGGAAATCGGATGTTCACTTCTTGTAGCTGCCATACAAATAAATTTTTTTTAGTTTTTTGTTTAATATCCCGGGCGGACATAAGACATAAGTTAGTGGTCACAGAAGTTTCAAGTGTATTTAAACTTCGGCACAGACGAAGTTAGCTTTACTTTCTCGTTTTTTGGTCTTTTTTTTCTGTGTAGTACTAAAAGCCTAAATTAAGGGATTTTTTGTTTTTGCATCTTCTTAATTTTATTTATTGTTATCCTATTTATTGATGAAGAGGGTGTACAGCACCTCTCTGTCTCTGTCCAGCTCTCAGCAGAAGGTGACTTGCAGTTTTGGGCCGTCCTTTCCTAAACGATCTGTCTGACATCTCTGAAATCGATGTCAACTCTTTGCTTAAATTCGTGCTACTATCAAAATGGTTTAACGGGGACGATCTTCCCTCTACGACCACATCGTATGGTAACACAACGGGCCTTCATTGGCCTAAGTGAGGAAATGGGATTCTCTCACTTCAACCATTGCAACCTAACCTAACCTCTTGATCTTTTGCTCTACTCTTTAACAATTTTACTTTCTTTAATTCCGATTATAATACTCAATGTGGGGATCGAGCTCTTTCAACTTGAACATGTGATCTCGAAAGGGATTGAAGCAAGCTCAAAAGGCTAGTAAGTCGAGATTGAACTTTGAAGCTCATGATGGGCTTACTCTAAGAATTTAAAAGATTGAAAATATTTCGCCGTATTTTTTTCTGAGTTTATTTTAAAATCGTTGAAAAGTCATAATTTGAAGCTCTATCAATCCGGCATCGCTATCTAATAATTCGGTACTTGAGTGGAATTCGGACTTCAGTTTATATTATAGTTAATATTGTATTTCTAATTTTAAACCATGTACGAATCTATGTAATGTTTCTTGTTTCTTAGCTGTTTAACCTTCCTTTGTTATTTTATCCTTAATTTCCATGTCCTCCAATTGCCGTCCCTAAAGTCTTCATTTGTCGTCAATTTTTCATTTTTAATGAGTTTTTTCCTGCCGTCCAGGTGAATGCAAATGAGTTGTTTGCTGATGAAGCTAAACTGGGCAGAACTTGCACCTTTGTTCTTCACCTTATTAATGAGTGTAATTTAAAGCTTTCACTATGCTTTCGAAGAGGGAGGAGGACGGAAATGAAGTTGTCACCATCCGCTTAGCGAGAAATGGCTTTTACTGTCAGTATACTTCACCCTTGACGGTGAACTGATTTTTTTACTTGAATTTTATTTCCTTCCTTAGTGCCATGGGCAAGTTTCAATTATAAACACTCTGAAATTGGCTTAGTGAGTAGAGTTTTATGGTCAAAACGTGCGTTGACTAAAGGAAGTGGCTGCATGACCCAAGGCTGTGAGTGATGCGATTTGGAGTTGAAGAAATTGACTCTTTGTTGGTTCTAATTGGAATCATTTAAATGAAATGACCTTTTAATTTGCACAAACAAAAAGAGCGCAGAAAGCTGAAACCTTAAATCTACAAAATTTCCAACTTTCTTAAAGTAGAAAAGAAGCAGGCTTCAGTTTCAAACTGAGAGAAAAAACTAAATATGGCAATTCCCTTGAGTTTGAGGTTCCACATTTGTGTACAAAAGCAAACATGCAAGAGGCAACAAACAAAGCAACAGCTGCCAAAAATAGGAAACAGCCAAGCGCAGACAAATAAAAACCCAAATGCAAGAAACTGTGGAAAATGTGCTGTTAAATTGCTTGTAGTTTTGATGGTTTTTTGGAATTTTAGTGCGGACTTCTAGCTTCATCACCCACGAGCTTTTTATATGTGTCTTATGGCTTTCTCACTTGACCATATAATTATTTATTTTTGGTTGAGTAAAAATAATGAGCTTGGCTAGCCGTTGGCTCCTTACGTTGCTCTTGCGGTGGCTTTGAAATGGTTGGGGCAAATGAAGTCATTAGAAACTGTTTGGCTTAATTTAGATAGATCAGACAAAACTTAAATGCAGTAATAAAAGCACAATGGTTAGAGCGAGATAAAAAAAATAGAGTGGCAGTAAACAGCAGACAACTTCATCATTATCACGTGTGCTAAAAAAGCCAATTTTCCCATTCAAAGTGAAAAAATTTAGAACAAGTTTAAAACTTAAAACCAGAAAGAGAGGGTGTGGCAAAAATTGGAAATACACTTGATTTGCCTGGAAGTAAATGAAGATTTTATCCCATAGATGTCGAACACTTATATCTCTTACCATCTTTGAGATCTGGTTGTTCATACGAACACACAATCAGACAGACGTACGGACAGACGGGCATGGCTATATCGACTCGGCTGTTGGTGCTGAGCAAGAATACGTATACTTTAAAGCAGGCCAAGATGATTCTTTGCCTCGTTACAGACGTTTGGCAGCAAATTGAAAAAGATGTCTTACGCTCATATGCCTTTCGGACCTTGGTAAATAGATTGGCTCGGGGCTATGGAGAACTCGCTCTTTAAAGGGTCGGAGATGCTTCCTTCTGCCTCTTACATACTTTTGCACAAACATAATATACTCTGTGTACCTTTGGTACAGAGTAAAATAATTGCTTGTGGGATAAGAATAACAAAAGTGTGTAAGGCTTTTCCGCGAACGACCTGTCCAGGCCCCTTTTTTAAAATTCTTAAATCCTTACATTAAATATAGTTCCGCTCAAATTATTCCGCACAGCAGAATTACAATAACAATGTACACAGAATTCGGTTCTGCTGTCATCGACGTCAAAGTAGAAGCGTGAATTAGTAATGAATTTGACGAGAAATGTAGGGAACGGACAAAGCCGAAGCCGACACAAGGCCACCAGTAAAAAACCCCCACAAGAAGCATGCTTGAGCAAAAAAAATATTCAAGTGAGAGAGCGATAGGTAGAAAATGCATTGCCAGAATTGATGGTGGATAATTTCACAATCAAATTTTTCAGCTCTCTGCTTGTGTGTGTATAAGCAATACGCTACGTGAGTGGCGCGAGTGTTTTTGGCACTTCATGCGAGAAACACAAATATGCCGCGAGTAGAAATACTACTGTATACATTTTGATGATGAACTTATTCAGAGCACTTGTAGTTTCATTGCACTCGTGCAGATCTCTGGTACAGAGTATTAAAAATTATATTGTAGTGCCGTTTCCTTTAATTAATACACTTGAAAAGTGTATTATAATTTTGCCCAAAAGTTTGGAACCCATAGAAGGAATCATCTCCAACCACATAAAATATATACGTATATTAGGGTGGGCCAAATTGTATGGCAAAAATTGAAAATATACTTGATCTGCCTGCAAGTATAAGAAGCATATGTCCGACAGCCAAACCTTTAAAAAACTTATAATAACCTCTGGTATAGAGTATAAAAATGTGCAAAAAGAAAACAGAGAAGAAAAAATTTCTAAGCCTGAAGACCCCCTTAACCGAGCATGAGTTTTGATAACAAAATGCAATAATCTGCAAGCGTTGTTCGTTTGTTTGACTTCCATTCATGGTTAAATTATGGACCAAACTGAACATGTTTGTCAGTAACATGTGAAACGAAAACAGCTGAGCTGCTCAAAAACAGTGTTACCAAAAAAATCACCCTTTATTTGGGGTTAAAATGCGCTACAGTCGGTATGCGAACGAGTTAGGAGGCAAGCCCGGGCTGGGTCGACTGAAGCGGAGATGGCGCGACCAGGTGCAGCGAGATATTTCGAGGCTGGGTGTGCCCTTCATGTGGGATATCGCTCGAGACAGAGGCGAGTCGATTAGTGCGGCCGGACCGTAAAACGTTTGAAGCTATCATCAGGCTAAAGAAGAGAAGAAAATGCCTAAGTGATCATATAAATTATTAATATGTTAATGCTCTGTTAATGAACATAGTTTTCTCAGAGTTTGCAAAAAACTCTCAACACTTTTAGCGTGTCAACAAAACACAACAAGCGAAAGACAGTTTCAGTTCTGTTTTGTTCATTTCTGTTGCTCTCAGAGCCAAGACACTTTTTTTCGTTCCTGTTTCTCTCCTGTCATTCACTGACACTTTTGCCAAGAGCATACTTCCGAAGTGATTTTTGCGTATGTATATGTGGTTGTGTGTTGCGCTGTGTGTGACTTTGTATAACGAGAGTCACTTGGCTGAGTGATTTTAATGCGTTTGGACTAATTTAAATCGTTCGTAAAATGGGCATAGCTCGCAAAAACTGTTAGCCATTTTTTCAATTCGACCCGCCTCAGTGAAAAACAGAAACAAACGCAGCACAAACTGTGTCTCACTGAGCGGCACACTTTTTCTCGCATGTGTTTTCTGTACGCGGCAAACAAACGAGCCGGCATCCGACAACCTCAAGCAACGTTTTGAGCAAGCGCTCACTAAACAACTGTCTTCAAATGACCACAACACAATAAAAAAACGAGAAGTGTTTTTATTCTGTGCGTTTGGTTGGCTGTATTTATGTGTGTATTATGAATGTACTTAGTTAGGGGGGTTTTCTGCCTTTTAGTGCCGAATTCGACATATTTTTTTTTAAAATCGTGGAAAGAATGCGTAAAGATTTTCATAATCTGGTTTTTGTGTTTGGTAGGGCAACTTATTGAGAAAAATACAAAATTAAAAAAAAAAAATTAGTTTAAGAAGTTAAGAAGTTCCCGACCTCCAAAGAAGGGTCTTTAAAAAAAGCATGCCCAATGTGGGAGGTTCAAGGTCAGACCTAATTTTCAATAGAGAGCGAAGATTTGGACTACCGTCACACAGCCAAGTGACGCTCGTTATACAAAGACACACACAGCGCAACACACCACTACATATACATACGCAAAAAACACTTTGAAAGTATGCTCTCGGCAAAAGTGTCAGTGAATGACAGGAGAGAAACAGGAACGGAAAAAAGGTCTTTGCTCTGAGAGCAACAGAAATGAGCAAAAACAGAACTGAAACTGTCTTTCGCTTGCTTTGTTTCTTTGTGTTTGTAACCTAACTGTTTTTTGTTGACACGCTAAAAGTGTTGAGAGTTGTTTGCAAACTCTGAAAATGTGTCGTCAAGCACCTACTGGTATGCCAGCTCAGGTAGCTTCGTTTCACATACGAGCATGACATTTCGAATTTTCTAACCTTCATAACAATGTGATGGTTTCAAATTGATACGTTTGGGTATCAAATTAATAACCAAAAGATCATTCTGATACTCTCTAGGACTATATTGATACTAAAAAAATCGATACTGGTTGTAGTTTCATTTTGAGACAACGTGTATCAAATTGATATTGAGACCAATTTTTTATTTGAATCTAGGTCTTGTATCTAGAAATATACTGTATTAAGCTTAAATGGGAAATCGATTAGTTTCAGAGTTATGGTCTTTTTCTCATTTATTCAAGTTTTTTAAATTTTTAGAACAATATAAAAATTTTTGCAATGCATATAATCACGAAAATGATTTTAATGGCATTTTGATTGGCATTTGAGAATGGCATTTTGATGTGACAGCCCACGGTAAAGACAGCATGCGCTGTCTGCTAGCTTTATGTTCACAAAATGTAACGAAACGAACTTCTCTTTAAGATCTCCCAAGATGTCTTAGAAACCTTTGGTATCGTTATACAATTTAAATTCATTTTTCAATTTGACTTGAACTTTTTCATTAACTTCACATACTTAGCTCCAGTAAATCACGAAGGCTAATGGGTTTGACTGATAAAAACTATGAATAAAATTGTCGCTGTTCCGCACAACTAAGCGAACGAAAAACTCATCAGGAAAGCAGTCAAGCGGCACTGGTAAGAAAGTCCAACAAACATGAGTGCGTATACGTAATTTCCTCTAACAAAGTAAAGGATTTGTAAAGTGCGGTAGTGTGTACAGCTGAGTGCTATGTGCGCACGTGCTAAGCATTTAAATAACTAAATGGCATAACCAATAGTATACATAGTAAGACTTTAAGCGTTGTTTTTAATTATAAATATCTATTTATTATGACAGAAAAATTGTATATTCAGGGCACACAGATTGATTTATAGATGAATAAAAAAAAAAAAAAAACAAATTGTGACAAGTAAACACTACACTTGGCACTTCATTTATTTGTCAAGATTCCCCCTTGGAAATGCAGCGAACAGCTTTATCAGTTCATACAAATCTATCCCCCACTGACTTGGCCTTTTGCTTTTAACATTTTTCCTCATTTTCTGGTTCATGTTTGCGTTGTTCTTTCTATTTTTTTGTGCAAAAATAAGCATGAAACAGCAGCGACACTCGAAAAGTCTTAAAATGTTCTCTCTTGATGGTACATCCAGTTATCTGAATACCTTCTATGTCTAACATCACAGTTTTTTTTTGTTTTCACAAAACATTAGTCTGCTTGTTTGGCCTTTCCTTTTGACCCAACTCTGACAAATTGAATAACATGTTGTAGCCTGTACAATTTAAGCACACAGTTTGTTTTAAGAATTTTAGCATTTTTTCTTACCCTCAGGCGAAAAAGTTAATGCTTACTTTCCATATATGTTCTATGTGCACCAAACATGAAATTTCATGCGGCTTAACTTTTGGGTTGTCTACTCCATTGTGGCTTACTTTATGGCCAAATTCAATTTGATTATTTATCTCCTGTGTGTGTTTCTATTAGGTGAATATATTGCATAAGTAAATATAATAAAACAAAGTAATCAACCAACCAGCTGGGGTCAAGCTGGCAGGGAGAGAACTAAGCCAACATCGATTAACCCAAGCAACACGTAGTAAATTTTTATTGAATTGGACGCAGGAGAGAAAAGTCAGCAAAGTGAGGAGCAAAGACAGTAGCAACAAACAATGCCCCGAAACTATTAACAAAGCAAACAAAGTCAAACAAAAAGGACGAAAAGGAAATTGTAGCATAACAACAGGCGTCTCCAGGAGTCACGGGCGGGGGGTAGAAAGTAGAAAAATCAATGAAGGAAGACAAACAATATGTAAGGCAGCAAAAGGCAATGCGCGGCTAGTAGTAAGTTTATTATTTGATACCCCAAATTAAGCAAAACATATTTATTTTACTATGAAAATCTGAAAAATTTAACTAAAGTTCTCTTAAAATCTTTAATTTTGAGATTTTAACTCCTGCATTGAATCTTTCTTCTTTCCAAAGGTATCCAAGAAGAATATCCTTTGGTGGAAATCCTTTCCATTTTTCCTAATTTTCTAAATATCATAATATCCTACCTGTCAATCGTCCAGGTTGGTAACATGCTTAAACATTTAAGATTTCCTAGTATTAAATAGAATTTGGCAACCTACAATATTTTTATACCATAGTTCAAATATTAGTATATTCCTTTATTTGAAGTTAAAAGCAGTTATTCCTTACCTTAAATCATTTTACCAATTTCCTACTTTTGCATATTTCTTGCTTTTGCTTGAACCTTCCTCTGGTGCATGTCAATTGCATCATTAATTATGGCCATTTGCCAGCTGGCAGCGTCCATCTGCTACACTAAAGTCTGCAAGTCCGTTCATATATTATGCCCCTGCCTGACCCAAAGACATAAGACAGCATGAATTCTAGTTTCAGCCTCTGCCCAAGCCTTTGAGTAATGACTCGCACATACGACAAGAGATTTACACACAATGAACTCTCCAAAGGAAAGCAAGGAGCACAGAAAATTGTGTCTTGGCTGACCAATGGAGAAATGAAACTTTGTTTGGCCCTCCACAATGGCAGAAAGTGTTGAAGTGAAAACGTGTTTTGCATGACAAAGTAGCCTCAAGAAGGAAAAGCTGACAACAATGCTTTCGTTGAGGTAAACTTTTGTGCGCAAATTTACTTGCAAGTTTTGTGGGTATGCAGAATGTCTTGCCTTAAGGTGGATGTATAACATGAAACATTTTTTCTAGTCTTTGGAACTTAAATGGCTGGGATACGTCATCATGTTCAAAAGAGTCAACATTTTCCAATTCGGCTCGAATCACTTTGTAACAGTGGACAAAGATGTATTCGGTAGAGCACATCTTTGAAATGTTGCTTTAAGGTCGAATTTAAGGTCGAAGTCCGCTTTCCTTAGAGATACGGATTTCAAACGGATATCAATTATTACGACAATCAACCTCGAGAACGGATCCGTTTTCGACATTTTCTAGAAATTTTCTCCTACTAAACTATCGAGAACGTGTTCCGTTTTCGGTCCGAAAAAGTATTACCTATCGCTCAGTTTGTGGTAGCAATTAGGGTTTTGTCCACTGGGGTAAGTTCTCTACACACGTTTTCGGATCCGTTCTCGACACTTTTTCGATAGCGAAAACGGATCGACAACTGAATCTTTTCCTTTTTAAAATCCGAATCTCTAAGGAAAACAGGAATTCGAATTTAAGAGAAACTTTTGTAATAACTGATGTCCGTTTGTAACCCGTATCTCTAACAAAAAACAGACTTTGATTTTTTAGAGAAACTTACGTAATTCTCGTACAAAAAATACAAAAATTTTCGGGTGGAAAGCGACAGGTAACCAAAATCGGACACAATCACTACAGTTATGTTGGAGAAAATTTCTAGAAAATGTCGAAAACGGATTCGTTCTCGAAGTCGTTAGGCGGATTGGATGTGCTCTATTATAATATTAGTTTAATCTATCTATGGACTCTTCCATCTCTTCCCAGAACAGAAAGAGTCTCATAAATTTCCGCTGAATAAGAAGGGTCTTAAATCGGATGTCGAAAACTTTGGATATATTTTTTAAACTTTCTGCTATTCCTTAATCTTTTGAGAGTCTTATTACTTTTCATCTACACCATATTTATAGATCTATTGTTTTACCAGTCTAACAAGGGTTTATGAAAGGCAGTTCCACCACTAAAAACTTACTTGATCTAACTTATATATAGGTAGTTACATTTCACAAACTCGATCTTCTTTGTGTTTTCTCTGACTTATGAATTTTAATTCCTTGCCAAAAAAAGAAGAAACAACCGTCTGGAGAGCAATTCGCCGGCCATGCGCATTGTCATCGTCTTGTCATGAGTGATAAGCTAACTGCACAATTTTTTTTGACTAATCTATATTTTCAACAAAAGTGGGCTGTTTTTTATTTTAAGTCAATTCCTTCCGATAATGGAGTAGAGTGCACATTTTCTTAACTTTCTTAGTGGACAATAGCCTAACAAGCTAAGAAGGTTGCGGTCTACTCCCAATAAGTCCGACTAATTTATATATCCTAAAAAATTAACCAAGGCAGGTGGGGACCTGGACCTAAAATTTTTTTTGAGTTTAAAATGCTGTCAAAAACGGAACATATCCACTCACATCAAGATTTCGCGTTGTCAATAAAAAATTCTTAAAGTGAGAAAAACAGTTAATGGTAAGTCTAATGCTCTCGTTTTTTTCCCTCTGTGTAGGAGCTCCTCCTTATTCCTTCTTAATTGAAGTATAGAAAAGATGGACGACTTATGTTTGCTTCTTTGCGATAAAAACATCTGACCAAAATTGTGATAAGCTCTGCAAAGGTAAATGATATACGGCGGTGACCCAGAAATCTATTTCAACCAAAATCCAACCCTAAACCAATTCTCGGTGTCCTAGAAATCTCTTTCGGTTGCTTTCAAACCTGTCGTATTTTGTTGGGTGATCTTGGGAAACCAACCAATACACTAATCAACCAATTGCTACTTCACAGACCCAAGCAATATATCACTGTTTTTGTAGTAGGAACTAGATTTTCGAAGAAAACGAAATCTCTCAAAGTTCTGGGTCACCGACGGATTTCTCAAGTGATTTACAAACCAACCGAAGCCAAAATCTCTCGAGATTTCCAGGACACCCCCGTATATGATTTTAGAGCAGTTTTAATATGTGTGTGCACGTATACAGAGATGGTAAGAGATAGAGGTTTGACATGAATGGAACTTAAGCTTCATATGCTTGCAGGCTGTATCAATGTAGTAGTAAACAGATTTCGGTACAAAAAAAATATATAATTGGTTCCGGTACAGATTCCTGCATAACCTGTTCGGAGCCGAGCCGCTCGGAGTCGGAACCGAACTCGAACCGGAGCAAAAATGTTCTCCCTGCTGAACCTGAACCCGAACCGGAGCAAGTATACTTAAAAAAGGGTTCGGTTAAAAAAATTGTTGTTTGGTTGCCAATGATTCTTTTGGATGATATATCAAACATTTGCACTCTTTGTAAGACGTTGGGAACTCTTCTTCGATCATAAAATCCTAGGAAAGCAGTGCTTGACTACGTAATGCGTTAGAATTCGACTATTACAAACCAAAACCGACAGACGATTCGGTTTCATACTAAGAAGACATCCCAAAAACAAAATAAAAAGCTTTAGCTAAATGATAACCACTTTGTCACATCATTGGAATTTCCCCCCTTACAATTGCTTAATCCGTAAATGAAGCGCACCAGCAATTGTCCTCTTAGCAGCTCATAAGATGTTCTCCCCCCCAAAAAAAAAGAAAATGCCATTCGAGGGGTAAGGACAATTTAACTGCTGCCTGGCTGAGACTTTTATTACGACTCCAGATTGTGGCAATGGCAATAGGGAGTTGGCAACACAATGTCGGCATAATTGTACCGGTAATAGTTGAATGGGATTGTTGGCTCTGATCCAAAATGGTCGCCCAACTGGCTTATGCAAATAGTTGTAGCATACTTTTCAGCGTCTGCATTTGGGTCGAACCATTTTAATATTTAAAATACCATCAACCTGAGGAAAACAGAACGGGCATGGCTGAATAATTCAGTGGCTGACAATAACACATAATAGTTTGGCCAGCTCAAGGGGTTTGCATACGAAAGTCCATGAGATGTCTAGCCGTGAGAATGTGCTGCCAGGTGGCATTAAATATGCAAATTAAAGTGCATAAATGCTAATTTAAGGGAAGAGAGAAATGTGCAAGCATTTCTGTGTTACCTAAGGCCAAAAGCCATAAATTTTCCCCTCGAAATTTTAATTTACTTCCTACATACAATACAAAGGCCAAAAAGAATAAATTGTGTCAGACAACGAAAGGAAATTCTGCTTGGTTGTTTTTTGTCCGATGAAATTCAAATTTAAACTTGCAACATAAAAACAGAAATAAGTACGACAAACAAATGATATGCATGAGTTTTTCTTTCTTGGCATATCGCTTGGCCGCAGGACATTTGGCATTTTAGATAGAGAGAGAATAAAGAGCAGTGGAGTTGTCCTTTGACCTCACCTGTTGTGCACACCTGTCTCAACTTACAATCATAAAACAAAATTGAAATTTCACAGGCTGGCAGAAATCCAATTCCACTTATAACTGACAAAACAAGGAAACCAAAAACTTTCACAATACAATTTGTTAGGCGGCAGCACAGAAAGGGATTTCATATTCAATCCGACACTGATCAACGATGTCAATTTCTCACCTCAACAACATGAAAATCCAATTGCTGCTACAAGAAATAAACTTCTCACTATGCTTGATGGCTTCAGCATGGAAATCCTTTTTGGGAAAATGGAAGGTAAAAGCTAACCTGCTTACCTGTCAATTGCCCTCACCTTCGTCTTCACTTCGTCATGAATTCGTTGTTTTTTTATGTTTTTTCCTTTTTCGTTTCAATTTCACATCAATTTCAAAACCTGCTCAAATGTTTTGCCATCAATTCGTAAATTGCCGGCTGTTAAAATGATAAACGTTTCTTTGGGCTAGTCTCGGTACGTAGAGCCTGAGGGCGATTGTGTTGTTGCTGTAGCAATTTGCTTCTGTGGCTGCCCCAAATATATGTATTTTGTGTGGTCTTTCAATGGACTTACCGAAGGGTAAAATTGAGAAATTTAATTGAATTGCACAAAGTCATTTAATTGAGTAATGGGTGGGAAACACTTTGATTGAATTTCACAACTAATTAATGTCCATTTATATGCGCGATCGGCGCAAACAAGGCACATTAAGCATAAATTGAAATTCCCGTGCAAGTGCAGTTACATTTAGATTTTAATGGACTTTATCAAATTGGTGGAAAATGCATAGAAAATAATTTATAAACCAGCCACTGGCCACCCAGTGAGTGGAACTGATAATTTTACTAACGTTCAATAAAAACACAGCAAGGTGAATCTGAAATCTAATTCTAAACATTTTTGGTTGGCAACTAGGTTATATCATAAAGGATTTCTGTTTTAGTATAAATATTTTTTTGGAATTATTAATGTTTGAGCATTAAAGAGGTATTCACTTGTCCATTTGGAAATCAGCGTCGAAACTGCTGTAACAAAACAAAAGATTTATCATACGAAAATCAGTGTTCCTTCGAACGAGACATGTTAAGTCGCAGTCTAACAAATCACACCAAATCTAGAACAACCCTGTAGTACGTAGGCTATTTAATGGTCAAACAACGGCAGAATTTACCAAATCTTTAATTTTTCATATGAGCATAGGAGGCATTGATCGAACGGAATCGCTCTAACTGTAAAAGGTAGGAAGAAATAAATTTCAAACACTCTAAAATTGTACTTTTTTTTTAATTTTTGTGAAGTTCCGAAATATCCTCTCAAAACCCAAACTCCTAAAAATAAAAAACAGCAAATTGCTAAACACATCCCAGCACAAACAGTTGCTGATTAGATAATCATAAAGATTTGTAAAATAACTTTCACTTCTTTGTTTTGCAAAATCTCTTTATTGTTTGCAATATCGTGTGAATACTCTTTCAACAAAGAACAATTTCGTTGTACATAGTAGTAGTAGACATATCCGTGGTACACAATGTCACAAAATGTTAACAAGATTTTTATTCACGGTGCCTTATGCTTGGTTAATGTTGGATGTGTAGGTGAAAATGCCTTAAAAGCACGCTTCAAACTCTACAAACTTAAAAGACGTTCTCACGCCAGAAAAATTTCCAGTTCCATAGAGCTGAGGACTGCTTGGATACATTTAAGGTATTCACGACTCCCTGTTGACACTTTTCGTAAAAATTTTAGTTGAGTTGCTAGACTTTTGTATACCCTTGCAGAGGGTATTATAAAATTGTCCGGATGTTTGTAAACCTATAGAAGGAAATCTCCCCCCCCATAAAAATTTTAAAAATTTTTTAACAATAAGAAGAGTGAAAAGTTGATTTAGCCCTGTCCGTCCGTCAGTTTTAAAGCTATCCTCACCAAACTTTGCACGAAGTCTTTTGGATCGGATGACTATAGCATGTAGCTGTCATAGGAACGATCGGTCGAGAAACTAGTCTTAGTGAGAAAAACTTTTTTGTTTTTAATGGAAACGCCTCCAAAGTACGTATTTCTTAGTCTACTATCCTTTCCCATGATTTCACCAAGTATGGTTGAAATCTGATGAATATAGCTTTTAGCTGCCATGGGAACGATCGGTCGAAAAACTAGTTCTAGTGAGAAAACCTTTTTGTTTCTAATGAAAACGTCCTTATCATTGGCATACACTTAATTTATATACTTTTTACACAATTCTACAAAGTTAGGTCAAAATCGATGACTATAGCATATAGCTCCCATAGGAACGATCGGTTGAGAAACTAGTTCTAGTGAGAAAAACTTTTTTGTTTTTAATGAGAACGTCCTTGTCATTGGCATACACTAATTTTATATACTTTTACACAATTTTTCAAGGTTTGGTCGAAATCGGATAATTATAGCATAGCTCCCATTGGAACGATCGGTCGAAAAACTAGTTCTAGTGAGAAAACCTTTTTTGTTATTAATGAAAACGTCGTTTTTATTGGAATTCACTTTTTTTGTATACTTTGGACACATTTCTACAAAGTTTTATAAGAATCGGATGACTATAGCATAAAGCTGCCGTATGAATGATCGGTCGAAAAAGAAGTTCTAATGAGAAAAACTTATTGTTTTTAAATGGGATCGCCTCCAAATTTCGCAATTAACAGTGTAGTATACTTTTTCATGATTTTTTCACCAAGTTTAATCGAAATCAGACGTCTTTATAGTAATAGATCCCATAGAAAGTAATGTCCAAAAGAAGTAGTCTTAGAAAAACTTTTGTTTTCAATGGAAGCTGCAAGAGAGCAAAACTTCGGCCGAGCCGAAGTTAACTTTCGTATTTTTTTTAATTTATAAAATTAAAAGTTAGGGCAACCGGCTGTCAGATCGGTCAAAGTAGTATTAAAAGAGCAAAGCAAAGCGATAAAGACCAATTGACCGAATTATAAAAAAAGCTTTCCATGTAAACCAATAAAAAAGTTGATGCTGCTGCGGAGACTGTCGGAGGATCCTTTTTTGCCGCGAGGCTCCCGAAGATTTGTGCGTTCACCAGAGACCTGCAACAAGCCTTTAATGTTCGATCACACTCGTGCGTTTACTAGACTTGGTTGGGCTCGCCGCCTAGGTTCGACACACTCGAAATGATCGCAAGCACATTGAGTCAGAAAGAGCAAGCTTCGCGCTACACTCGCACTCGCAACAAAATTTACTTGTTGACGGCGAGCTTCGACAAGCCTCTAATGCAATTGTTGTTGTGAACTTCAAACAACAATATGCCACAAGAAGGAGAGAGAAAGCGTATGCAAAATGCAAATGCAAAAAAAAAAGGCAATCATGCTCTATATTTTTTGCTCTAAAAAGTTTTTGTTTTTTGTGTGCTTGTGACGACTGTTTACAAGCGTTGATCGTAACAGCTCGCAGCAGATCTTTGAGTTCGGTGACTCGCAGCCGAAGCAACGTGTCAACACGAGTATTTGTTCTGAGCGAGCTTTACTCATGACGGCTCGCAGCAGAACTTAGACATGGGGCTTGTGACGACTCGCGGCTGAGGCTCTGAGTCAACTCGAAGCTGAGGCTGAAGCTCAAAGCTTGACACGCCGTGAGCGCTAAGCGAGTGAATTCGTGACGGCTCGTTACAGTTCTCTGGCGTTCACACGTTGATTATTATACTTAATAGAGATAAGACTTGCAGGGAAGGCTAAAGGAATACCATATTTGCAATGGAATATAGGAATTCAGGCAAGCAATAGGCAGCACTTTTTGTATTGTTTTCAACCAGAGAAATAGTGCTCAACTAGTAAGGTGGCAGGGCTGCTTAGTTTTCGAATTTCGGGCTTCAGTATTTCCTTGTTGTTAAGGGTGAGTTCTGAGAATGTTCGAATTTTCCTTTAGCTGTCAAATTTCATATAAAAAAATTACTTAAAGAAATTTTTCCTTGCCTAACTTTGTTGTTTGAAACTCAAAGCAATACACGAACGTATTTTGAAAACTGTCACCAGAGCAGGCTCGGTCGAAGCGTATTCTTTTGGGCCTCCTTCACGCGAAAAAGGAATATCTAGTAAATTTCTTAAAGGAAAATTCAAACGTTCTCATTACTCACCTTAAATTGTCAACAATTTCTCAATTCAACTTTTCCGCAGCTCAACAGGGTGTCGTGAATACATTAATTATTTTAAAGTTGTTGATTAAGTGAGAGACAGGGAAGGTGGCGTAGTGGAGTGGCCCAATAGACGAAGTATTTTTTTTTCCGAAATTCTAGTAGTAGAGGGAATTGACGGTCAGGTTCTGCGCAGTCTCTCTATTTAAACCATTTTGAGGAGTCCACAAAAAGAGCCAGGTCTTCTAGGAGCACATTTGTCAGACTGCCCAGGCAGTCACAAAGAAGGTGTTGTCACAAAGAAGGTGCAGTCACAAAGAAGGTGTTGGATGCTTTCTGTTTCCTCCACATTCCCACAGTATTCATGGTGGGGCACGCGCATCCTGATGGCCATATGACCAATTGTGCCCCGTTATGACTCCTATCATAGTTCTAACCCTGTTCTTGTACTTTGTGGTGAGTATCTTGGCCAGAGTGATCGGGAAATGTTACAACCGGGTGCGAGGTGCCATTGTCGTTCTGCCCTAGTTTTGACCTTCAACTGTACTTCCGTCATGATATCTCGCAGGGATCTTTGAATGTCCGTTACCGTTTGTATCACTGGCAGCGCTGAACAGTTCCTTGCGCACTCGTCCGCTCCCTCGTTGCCCGGTATGCCTGCGTATACCAGGTACCTAGACGAGGGTGATGGAGTGCTGTTGGATTTGGTTCAGTGCTGTCGCCGTACTGCGGACTAGGTTGCTCTTTGTAGCGCCTGATGACAGAGCTTTTATGGCTGTCTGGCTGTCGACCAAGATTGAAATGTAGTGTTTATCAATTTGTCCGCCTGCCAGACGGCATAAATCTCTGCTTGGAAAACGCTACACCAGTTCGGTAGACGGTATGAGAGTGTCGCAAGTTCTTCGGAGAAGATGCCTGCTCCTGTGCCTTCTTCCGTTGCAGGGAAGGAAGGATCGGACAGAAATAAAATGCACGAGTTTTATTATGAAAACAAGAAGGAAAGTTGGTCAAGCCCGACTATAACATACTATATACCTGTGAAGTGCTGCCCATCACCGTTGCGCCCGGTGCTGCCCATAATTGTTTGTTTTCCTTATAACTCGACTATCGTTTATTCGATCTTTACCATTCCTTTGGCGGATCGATAAATAATCTTAATTTCAGAATATGTTCAGAAGGTTCGAAAGTGAAAAATTGAAAATAAACTTGATCTGCCTTCATGTATAAGAAGCTTATGTCCCATACATGTCAAATCTTTATCTCTTACCATCTCTGATATCTGTTTGTTCATATGGACAGACAGACAGACAGACGGACAGACGGACGAACAGACAGACATGGCTTCCACGTCTCGCCTGTTGATGCTGATCAAGAATATATATACTTTATAGGGTCGTAAATGCTTCCTTCTGGCTGTTACATAATTTTGCACAAACTCAATATACTCTGTGTACCTCTGATACAGAGTATAATGAGCCTCCAAGATCGGTAAAAATAGCAGCACCGATTTGGAGTTGATATTTCAGCTCGAACTATTCATCGTCGACTATAAAAGATTGGCATAGGAATCTTAACATATCCAATAAAGAAGATCGTTTCAATTGGGTAAAAGATATCAATAATTGGACAAATCTGAGTGTTCTCGCAGTATATTCAGTTTACTTTTCAAGAGAAGTACGATATACCGATTCCGGGTCCCAAAAGTATCTTTACAAAAGCGAAGTCCGTAAAAAATCACTTCACTCCGCAGAGAAAACGTTCTTCCAAACAGAATATGCGATAGGAGCTTTTGTGGACATCTCCGGCGCATTTAACAAAGTGTGCACACCGGCGACAGTCTAAGAACGAATAACTCAACCTGAGATTATCTGCTGAGTTGTAGAGGAGTTCAATCGGAGTGAGACACTGTGTCCATAGTAAGAAGAGGTACGATAGGAAGACGCCTACAATATCTGCTCGTTCTTATGTCATGTTCATTCCATTTAACAAAATCAAATTAATTTAAAGATTTTAACAAATCAACCAACGACACAAATTTTTCACTCTGCTCTGCTCACATAAAAGACCAAATAATTTAGGCAGACTCTTCAGATTCAGAATATCTGCGAAAAGTATCTGCTCTAAAAATCTTATGTTGGGTGATTAAAAGAATATATATTTGGAGCCTTAACTTTAATAAATTCATATTGTTATTAATTACATTTCCTTTAAACAGCTTGCTAACCAACAAGTTAAGTTTCCAATGTCAGTTGAGCAAATATTTGTCTGTAAATGTGCTACGCCTGGGCAACCAGCAATTACCACAGAAGCTAATAAAGTTATTGCAAATGCGGAAATGTGCAGAAGTCGGAACAATATGTTAAATTCACACATATTTGTGTTTGCTTTTGACAGAATGATACTCCGACAGAATGACAGTCGCACATTGCTGCTGACACTGAGCAATGTTGGTGTCTGTGTGTTTGTGTGAGTGGGCCTCCTTGTTCTTGTACTTCCCCCGGCAAATGACATCATCATTATGGAACAGACGGAGACATTTGGCATGCGGGCCAGGCCAACCAGCAGCTGCTCGCAATTCTTCTGTGCTTCCTTTATGGGGAAGTGATTGAACCGCCAAGTGACGGTGCGATGGAGCAACTATAGCTGAAATCAGAAACAGCATTGCGGGTGGCCACACCTTTGCCAGGTTCTTGTTGTTGCTGCTGTTATTGTTAATGATGATGACAACGAACAGTGTGAAGTGTTTGTGCTGCTGTCAGCGTCTACTTGACATTTACAGAGCGCGATTTTGTATGTGGTTTTATCTACACAAAAGCATTTGTCACTTTAACTATGGTTGAGGATGACACATGATGCAGTGATGCATAGAGTTTTGGGAACTATTATTTAGGACTAACCAATTTGCATACATATATCATTCGGGGTAGCTCTTTTAAAGTATTAAATTTTAAGTTTCAACAAATCACTGAAATCGACGCACTATGTGTCTTTAGTTCAAGATCAGAAATTGTACCTCAACTTTATTAGAATCAAACAACATTTCTTACCAGAAATGAGCCCTTGAATTTCCCTGCATTTCTATTTATGCTCAAAACTTGAGCCAGCAATGGTTCCTAAAAACCATTACCCAAAACCTTAGAAAACGTTCAACATCCCGCATTTTTTCCCTAAAAATTCATTTCACACCAAAATTAACATGCAAAATTATACACAAATTTTCAATTTCAACACCCAAACATTTACCTTCAACATTTAAGCATATTTAATTGTCTGACAATTCATCAACGAATTTGTGTGTATTTTGCTTACCGTTTCGTTTGCAATTTGCTTCGGCACATGAACACACAGCAAATAATAATAAAAGCGTTATAAACAATACAGAAAAAAGGGAAACACAAAAACCTGAAAAGCAGGCCACATTAACATGCGAAAGAAATGTGAATGACAATGAAAGTGGGTGGAATTAGGGGGGGGGATGGGGTTCGGGGGAGTTGGAACTCATGCAAAAATACACACATGTGGCCCCACAATGTACAGAAAGGCCAAGGCACCCACAAATGTCATGTGTAAGTGCTGCAGCCCAAGACCATTTAGTTTGAGCCTCGTCGCATTACGTATACGCAATGTGCACGAAAATTACCCGCAGTCACGTAGCAAAGCAAATTCCTCCACCATTTTTAGGGTAAACGCGTGACTCTCTCACATGTGCGTGTGTGTCTGGGCGAGACTTATCAACCATCATTATAATTGTTAGGGGGCAATTTTCATGTCCAGTATTTTGGGTGCTCGCCACCGTCGACAACAATAATTACATGGCCACATTTGTTAAATTGTTTTAGACTTTTTCTCTCCCGAACTCGGATGTATTATTTCTGTTTTAGTTTTCTTGTTTTCTGTTTGTATCCATTTGCATTAGATTCGATTTGTGTGCTGTCGGATTTGTATCGTTATAAATGGCTTAGCCGTATTTTATGCAAATGAAAGCAACATGAAAGATTTTTTGCAAATGTTGAGATTTGTATTAGTTGTAAATACCTGAAGGTATGCACAAGTTAAGGGTTCAATTTTTAATGCTAAACCGAACCAGACTGCCATAAATCGCAAATAAAAATTGATTGGTTCTTTGGATCAACAAGTTTGCTGCCTCAGGACGCCTCGTTCTAAAAGGTTTTTTTGAAATTCGAAATACTTTAGAATAGCCATGCGCAGCTTTATGCTCGTTGGCTACGTTTTGTTTTTGTAATTGCACCAAAGATAGGAAGTCAATGAGCGTATACACGCAGAGCGCAAGGTATAGAAAACGACACACATGCAAAACTATTTCATCTGTGTGCGTCGCGTAGAACAAAACCCGGTTTTATTCTTTTCTTTGATTGGCGCAAGCAAACTGACCAAGAACAATTTTGTGTGATTTTGTTGTTGCCTTACCCAATTTCAATGTGCTTTTCTGTGTGAGTAGTGGTGATTGCTCTGCCCTATGCTTGTTTTGGTCATGCCTGTTTTAGAAGATACAGCCCTTTTAATGACCCAAGATGACCCAATTAGCCTAGCAACTGCAAACTTTAAGCGCATTTATCTCAAAACCATGTTTTTCTTACCGCCATTTTGGTCTGAACCTAAACCGTAATTTGAAAAGTATTTTTTAATATTTTGTTTACACAAAACTACAAAAAAATGGGAACAAAACAGTTGTTCAAAATTAAAATTTAGTAACGGCGCCACCTAGAAAGGTTCCTTTTGTATTTTAGATAATAAAATTTCAGACAAAAAAAAAATTGTTTTAAAGGGCGCGACGATGCCATAAAGTTTGCTTTCAAAATTAAGTATACGCCCCGAATTCTACATCGAATTTCCAACAATAAGATCTGTCCTACATGGGTCGAGTTGTCACTTTTGAAATCCTGGCAAGGTATTCGATTTTGTTAAAGCCTAGTACGGAGATCGTAAAACTGTTTGTGCGCACGAAAAAGCCATTTATTACGAAAGGGGATCGTAAAACAAAATAGTGTGCTAAAATAACAAAAAATGCCAAAAACGCCAAAAAGGCGACGCATCCTAACGATTTACCTACATCGACATTGGAGCTTATGGAAGTGAGGGAGACATGAATGTCTTCTCGCACTCTAAGTTTGGCAAGGCCATTCTGTCTGGCAGTCTGGAGTTTCCAGAAGACAACTTGCTCAACGAAGAGAACACCCCATTCTTCCTTGTTGGAGATGATGCATTTCCGCTGCACAAGCGCATCATGAAGCCGTATGGGGCTCGAAACCTGACCCAAGAAGAGCGAGTCTTTAATTACCGCCTCAGTAGAGCTCGCCGATGTATTGAGAATACATTCGGTATTCTTAGTGCCAAGTGGATGGCTGTACAACGCACTTTGCTGTGTCAGCCGGAAAGAGCCCAAAAAATTGAAACAGCATGTTGTTTCCTGCACAATTATTTGATGCGAACAAATCCAAGGGAGTATGCGAAGTCTAGAGATTTGGAAACACCCCAAAGCAACGCATGTACCCCTCTTCAAGGTTTCCGTGGTCGTTTGCAAGACTACCCGAAATTTGTTCGGAATTCGGTTAAGGAGTATGTAAACTCTCCAGTTGTATCTGTACTGTGGCAATACGAATCTGCTGGCGTGCTAAATCCATCTAATCCGATGTAATAAATTTTCATTCTCATTTTTATAATTTACTAATTCAAAAAATAAATGCCATTATTATAAAAATTTACAAAATTATTTCAATATATTTCAAATCAGTAACATCTCTTTCTGCATCGCGGGCTGCTGCGGGAGTCATCCTATTCAGCAAACTGTCCCAAAACTGTAGGGCGGGCAGGTTTACCAAACTCCACACCTATGGCTTCCCATGCACTTTTTACGGCAAGTGCATTAAAGTGATTCTTATTTGTGAGGTCCCAAATAAGCGGCTTTGCCTCTACTGCCTTTATTAAGGCGATCTTATCTTCCTCATGGAAGCGCTTCAAGCGATTCTTACGTTCATTCTTTTTATTTGACATTTTTTTGCTCTACCGACCGTCAAAATAAATAAATTTTATTAGTTTGGGCTCACAAACAAAACTCGAACAGCTGTTCAATAAAATCCACATGTGCAAAGTAGTTGGCAACGCGAAGACGTCAGTGTGGATTTTACAACCCCCCTGATTGCTTGTCAGCATACTAGTCACAAAACGTTTTACGTCAAAAACTTTGTGAGTGGTTTTACAGTGTCATTTTTATATGAAAATTTTTGTTTGCGAGCGCTTTTTTGCGTTCTCCCTACTAGGCTTAAACAAAATTTCGCAATTTTGTCACAAGCTCGACAGTCGACTACGTTAAGATGCCGACTTTCGTGTTTAGTACGAGAGTAAAAAGTCCCGGGTGCAATTCCCAGGCAAGGAACGTAAAGTTAAATATTATTTATTTTTTTTTTAAATTTTATTTATTAAGTAAAAAATGGTACTAAAACATGCCCAAGCCAATCAAAAAGTTCGCAATAAATTTTCATAGCCTTACAACCACTGTTCATGATTTAAAAAAAGGGGGACTACACTTAGGTTTGGGGAAATGGATATCGAAAGGTTTTGTCAGCACAATACATGAGTTGCTTTGACCAGCGACACATGCTAGTCCTCCACAAAGTTCTCCAAATAATTTTTGTCTTAGTTTTTGGTCTTCTTTGAATGCATTTTTTTAATTGTGTGCTCGATTCTCGAAAGTACCTTTAAGTTTTATAAAACGTGTCTCAAATCAAAGTCTTAGAAGTAAGTTTATTCCACCAACATGTTTAGTACAAATCAATTTTTTTTGGTATCGTCCCTTATGCTTTGGAAACTTTAGTTTAAATCAGAGTAACCTTTTGAAAGTACGAAAACATTTTGTTAGAGATCAACGCCAACTACAAAAATATATAAAGTTGAAAGGCAACACTGCGTATGAGTAATATCAAAAAATTTTGGAGCCCCGTCGCGTCCACTAAAACATAACTTTTTGAACTTTTTTGTCTTTTCTCGGTAAACATACAGCATAAACTAGCAAATAAGGGGGCGCCAGTATGACCTTAAATTTTCCATACAAAAAAAAAAAAAACGCCCTAGTGTACATGTACAAACAAAGATTGCCATGAACTGGAAATGTTTGCGCAAAACAAATTTTGTGTCCCCACACTAGCAAATATTTGCTTCTAAAAAGTTGGCGCAAATATTTCCCAATCGCAAATTATTTGCGCTTGTGTACACACAGTGAGGGGCAAATATTATTTCATATTTCTTTGCCCAAACTGTTAAGTTGAAAAATCATGAAGGCCGATATGTTTGAGCAAACAGATTGACTTTGCTGAAACAACTCAACGAAGGAGCCCAAGCGCATAGGCGACGCGCGGCTTGAAGTCTTGGACCGCCGTAGTTCAGAGAAGACTTCTTGTAGAGAAGACTTCGAATTGACATACTGTAGATTAATTTTATTAGATTTATTTTATGTATATTGGGTTGATGCATTAAGAATTAAGTGAAATAAACATATATTAACTTTATTTTAATTGTGTTGTTAAGACTTACGGTGCGCTGTTATGGCGCGTCTTATTATTATTAATTCTGGAGGACTATCAAAATCATTGGCGGCATTGGTGTGCTCGGGTTTTGGATATGCATTTTCCAGCTCTACCCAAGAGCCCGAAATGACATTATTTGGACAGTTCAAACAAGTAAGGGAGCTGTACACATACACACACACACTATTCTTGATCAGCATTTGATTTGGCCCTGTCCGTCTGTCCTTCTGTCCGCCTGTCCGTCTGTCCATCTGTTTCTATGCTATCTCCTCCGTCAGTTTTAAAGCTGTCTTCGCCAAACTTTGGCCGGATGACTATAGCATATGACTGAGAAAAACTTTTTTGTTTTCAAAGGAAACGCCTCCAAACTAAGCATTTCTTAGTAATGCTTCTCCATGATTCCACTAAATTTGGTTGAAACCGATTATCTTTATAGTATTGCTGTCATATGTAGAAAAGTAGCGTCTGAAAAGTAGTCTTAGTTAGAAAATCTTTTTTGTTTTCAATGGAAATGTCCTTAAAATTGGCTTGTGTTTGTTTTCTATGCTCCCACACAATTCTACAAAGTTTGGTAAAAATCGGATGACTATAGCAATAACATTTATGGACAAAATAATAGGTGTGTTTTATTTTTCTTTCTTAACTTTTTATTTCTAATTCATATCTTCTGTAATCTCAAGAAATAAAAGTTTTTTCAAAACTTATATTAATTTTCTTTAAACAAAAAGTAAAAACAGTTTCACAAACCCTTTAATATATTTTGGCTGGACACTATAATAAGTGTATGAAGATAAATGTTAAAACTAAATTAATATTTCGGTATTTGTGGTCTTGTTTTTTATTAAACTAAGTATCTGGCAGCAAATAACCGGTATATCCGCCATTATTTTTCAAGACTTTCTCCATTCGTCTTGGCATGGAGGATATAAACTTGCGACAAGTTCCAATTGGCATGTTGTACCTTGCTCTTTGGACAATATCCCAAAGTTGATTTTTATTTTGACAAAAAGTCTTTCCGATCTCTCCGAACGCTATTGCCAATCGTCGCCGAACGGTCCGCGATGACACAATATTCCCAATTTCAATGGCAATCGTCCTAAAAGATTTGAACGAGTCGCGTTTAACCAACTGAACCAGGCGATCGTCCGTCTTAGATGATGATATTCTAGGTGCTCCCCGAGTTTCACCTATTTTTTCCGGTTTTAAGGCATTTTGAAGTTTTGAGAACGTTTCATTAACATGGCAACGGATTTATACGATTTTCCTTCATCTCGGACTCGTCGAATGAGCCTTCTCTCCTCCGGACTGCAGTGACCCCCACGGCCCAACTTATAAATACAATTTTAATGGTTATTAAGTCCCCATTTAGTTATGTTTTCCTAATACCATATCTTCTGCAACCAAATAATTGAATTTATAAACTACAGATTAATGATTTGCTTCATACACCTATTTTATTGACCAGCCGAGTTTGCAGTCTAACCAATAAAACAATGCACAATTTTTCCCAGAAAGCTAATAAATTCCGGAAATTTACCCAATTCGTACCGAAACAGTGTGACCATCTTTAAAAAGTATAGCTTCCTTAGCTTCTGCTTATATCGATTTAAATCGATATTAAAAAAAAAAAAACTTCACACCTATTATATTGTCCATGAGTGTAGCTGCCATAGAAACGATCGGTCGAATAACTAGTTTTAGTGATTAAAATTTTTTTGTTTACAATGGAAACGACCCTTACGTTGACGTATATTTATTTGTATATACTTTTACACAATGCTACAAAGTTTTGTCAAAATCGGAAGACTATAGCATGTAGCTGCAGTACGAACGATCGGTCGAAAAAGAAGTTCTAGTGGGAAAATTACCGTGCGCTTTGCAAAGGTAGAAAAAAAAACGAATAATAACGGTAAATGGCTTGCGGTTCTCAACCGTTTTTTTTTTCTACCTTTGCAAAGAGCACGGTAATTTTTGTCAGCGGTTTTTAAAGCACAGAAGGAATCGTACAGAAGGAATCGTCCTTTTCACGATGTCAGATTTTCTTGTCACTATTCTTAAAAGACGTAATATGTTAGGCAGATGACGATTTTAAAATTTGCTCAAATTTTGCGGCCGCAGATAACAACATTCTTCTGCATCGGAAAGTGGGACTCAGTTCGCTAAGCTGTACGCATATTAGAATCAGCTGAGCTGGCCACAACCAAACTTTAAGTCGAAAATCTAGATTTTTATTTCATCTGGATACAAATTGTAAAATGGAAATATCTAAAAATACGTCCTCTCTAGCAAAGCGTTTATACGAAGGTGATACGGAAATATCTAGTGATTTTTTGTATTTCAAACTTAAACTGCTTGCCTTTGTATGGAAGTGTCTCCAAAATGCTATGCTACTAGATTAGTTGAGAAAAGTTGAGCGAATTGAAACCGACTGTTGAATGCCAATTAGATTTAGGTAGTAGATCCAAATCGCTTAGCATTCACCATCTGATCTAGCAACCGAAGATATACCTTTCACTTTACATTTAAGGGTAACGAATTTAAAATTGAAATGTCAACGTTTAAACGAAAATCAATAGAGATTTCTGTGTCTCCTCCGATATTTATCTTTATATGTCAAACGACTAAAACTTTTATGTTGAATACTAAAACTAGTCCAGTCAGGTAAAATTTTTCGATGCATGAAATATTGACCAGCCAGATTTTTGATATGTGGTAGGGGACTGTCTAAATAGCTTAAGTTCAAATTAGTGTTATTGGGAACGCCCACCATATTGTAAAACGCAAATCGCTTTGTAGCTTGGAATGATTGACTTTGGAGAAAAATGGTGTTAGGGAAGGTTTTAGATAATAACATTACCTTTCTTTTGCTCCTCACAAATTTTCCGTGCGGGCAATAGTTTTCAGGCAATAGTTGATTGAAGTACAAAATTCTTATGTCAAGTAGGATTTTTTCAATCCCGAAATACTTAAGACTTAAGTTGTCAGATTAGTTGGGAGATAGCTAATCTTGTTTGTGAAAATATAATTCTCTGTTCAAGGTATTTTAATCTAGTTTGTTACAGATTGCAAAAAATGATTTTCATTGTTGATTTTCGAAGTCAGTTTTTAGATTTTCGAGCTTTTTTTTGATAACTGGTTGCGTTTTATTAAAAGCAATGCCGTTTATAAGCTATTTCCTGTTGAATAAAAACAATTTTTGGTTTCTTCGTAAGAAAAGTTGCAATGAGAGATAAGACATCCCAGTTCCCGGTTCCCAAATGGATTTGTATGACCCCAACAAAATTACGAGCTTTTTCTCATATTCAGCAATGATTTCGTTAGGTGGGAAAAGCTCATATTGGAGAGCTCCACGATATTCTTTGGCTTGATTGAAAAATTCACTATTTTTAAAGCTTTAAAATTTTAGTTGCCAGCCCGATTCTGGTTGAGAATCACACTCTTATGTTTCCAAGACTAAACTATTTTCTCCACAATAACTTGCTCGAAAATCGGCAAACCCGAGAACTAGTTTTTACTGAGCTGCTTGGAAGATAAAACAGCATATGGACCACATTTTTGTAGATTAAATTTACCAAAATCTTTGCATTATTCACTTATCTAATACTAAGTACTAGTCGGATTTCTTGAATCACTTAATATCTATAAATAGAGCAAGTGTAATCTAATTCTGCAGCTCTATAGCCCAAAATGTTGCCCACGAAAATACTTACTTTTTTCCGCCAGTTTGTTTATGGTGATTAAATCATACAATTAATGGGCTTTGCTTTCATTTTGATGTTAAGAGGTCAAACAGCTGCTTTCAGTTGTTGATTTTGATGATGATGATATTCTGCACGTTTCGTTTATGTAGGCTTAAACATTGGATCACATCACAATTCCGCACATTTTTAAGAAAAAATCAAGAGCTAACACTTTAAATTAAATGAATAAAACTTTGATTTTAAAATTATGCAATTGTGAATAAAAAAAAATCAACACGCAAGGCAGGAGGAGTGCACGAAATAAAGTAGTTAATTTGACTAAAATCATTAAAACCAAACTTACTTTTACTTTTACGAGTATTCCACCTGAAAGGGGAGGTTCTCGTGCTATAAATATTACAAAATAAAACCGCCTGCCTAAACACGCTCACTGGTCTGTACTTCACTTGCTGCGTGCACTGAGAACTTTCATTTTTAGCCTTTTTTTTACACACTTTAAGACTGTGTGGATTACTTTGTTTGTTTTTTGTTTAACATAAAATTGGCCACACGTGTCGCGTATTTCACTGGAAAGCGGATGTATGCCACCTTGGCGTTGCGTTGTACACGAAAGCCGCATGAAAACTGAAGTTTCCGTTTCAGTGAGGAATTTCTTCGACTGCTGTTCGCGTCGCTGTTAGCTGCTACGCTAGCGCAGGCAGCGACTGAAGCAGCTCTGCTGCCATTTGACTGACATTTGCGGAGTCTGCGCAAAAGTTGCCTCACAAACGAAAAGGAAAACAAACTTAACACTGCAATGGTGCTGTGTGTTCAAGTTGAGCAAAGCAAAATTATTGTTTAATAGAGAGAATTAAACGGTTGAAAAATATATCTGTGGTGGAAAGAGTTTTCTACCTTGCTATCTAGCTTATGTTCTAAATGTGAAAGTTTGTTGGTTTGTTACACAATCTTGCTGAAATGGCTGAATAGATTTGGATGAAATTTTGCACACTATCCTGAAATATTACGTAGGCTATTCAAAAAACCGCGAAATTTACAAAAATTGTATATTTTCGTATGTGCATGGGAGGCGTATATCGAAGGGAATCGCTCTAACTGTAAAAGGTTACAAAAATATAAGCATCAAACATTTGAAAACGCAAGTCTTATATGTCGAGAACCACAAAAGTTCAGAAGAATGCTAAAGGTAAGCAGTTAACCGAATCGGAAAGCTGCAATTCAGCAATTCGCAGAACACATAGCATCCCAGCGTGCTTCAGAGACCCCGGATTTCAAATGAGCTTAGATTACTAAAAAGCTTTGATGTAGACCAAACAGTCCAATTATTAGCGAAATTGAAAGCTTTTTATATGTGTTTTGATTATCATAAAGTCAAGTTAATAGAAGATTCTCAAATAAGTTTTGATAATGATGAAGTAAATAGAAGATTATTGATTCTCATATAAGCTTTGATTATGATGAAGATTTGGTAGAATTTGAAACGACTTGGTTAGTTTCGCACAAACAACTAACAAACTAGGAACCAAAGTTTCAATCAATATATCTGGTTCGATAAATTTGGACGTATTCGAGTGCCCAGACATAACTTTCTGCGGAATAAAACTTTCTTTTTCTGTGTACCAGAGGTACACAGAGTACTTTTAGTCTGTGCAAATGTGTCCGTCTGTTCGTATGAGCAAACAGATCTCAGAGATGGTAAGAGATAGAGGTTGGACATGTATCAAAGAGGGGGCCACGCCCCCTCCTGCCCCCGCAATTTAGAAAAAAATTGGGGAAAGTTAAGTTCGGCACGGCCGAAGTTTGGTATACCCTTGCAGCTTCCATTGAAAACAAAAAGCTTTTTTAAGCTAAGACTACTTTTCGGACTTTACTATATAGATGTCTGATTTCGACCAAACTTGGTGAAATCATGGAAAAGCACAATACACTGTTAATTTAGAAATTTGGAGGCGATCCCATTTAAAACTAAAAAGTCTTTCTCACTAGAACTTTTTTTTCGACCGATCATTCATACTGCAGCTATATGCTATAGTCATCCGATTTCGACCAAACTTTGTAGAATTGTGTAAAAGTACATAAAATAAGTGTATGCCAATGATTAGGACGTTTTCATTAAAAACAAAAAAGTTTTTCTCACTAGAACTAGTTTTTCGACCGATCGTTCCTATGGGAGCTATATGCTATAGTCATCCGATTTCGACCAAACTTAGTGAAATCGTGGAAAAGAATAGTAAACTAAGAAATATGCCAATACTTTGGAGGCGTTTCCACTAAAAACCAAAAAGTTTTTCTCACTAAGACTAGTTTATCGACCGATCGTTCCAATGACAGCTATATGCTATAGTCATCCGATCCGGCCGGTTCCGACAAATGTGCAGCGTATTTGTACCAAAAGACTTCGTGCAAAGTTTGGTGAGGATAGCTTCAAAACTGACGGAGGAGATAGCTTAGAAACAGACAGACGGACAGATGAACTCAGCTCGTCATGCTGATCAAGAATATATTTACTTTTTGTGGTCGGAGATGCTTCCTTCAATGCGTTACAAACATCGGCACAATTTGATAATACCCTCTGCAAGGGTATAAAAACAAACTGCGAGGCTTTACAGAACTTCGGTCGAGACAAAGTTAACTTTTCCCTATTTTTCCCTTTTTTTTTTCATTTTATTTGTTTTTGATTAGTTACCCTGTATACTAATTTTTACAATTTGCTGTTACTCTTAAGAGCAACTTATATTGTAGTGCATGTTGACTTTACAGATGTATTAGTCGTGTGTAGTGGTTGTGAGAGCTGGGATGAGTATTGACAAATGCAAATTGGTGTAGTTGAAAGTGAACAGGCTTAGATAGGTGTTTACAGGTAATTACAGGTACTCGGAGAGACGCTATAGACCCTTATTGTTAAGTATTAAAGACAGGATGAACAATAGTCGAGTTATAAGAAAAACAATCAATTATGTGCAGATCCGGTTGCAACGGTGAGTCTTCTATAGTCGGGCTTGACCGACTTTCTTTCTTGTTTTATATAGACAATGAATCTTTTCAAAGCAATTGTTTGTAATTAAAAAGTTCGACTACTAGCATTATTTATTAGGCTTTTCCAGTCCCCTTACGTTTCATTATGACTCTTAACTTTAAGACATCTCTAGTAAAAGAAAGAAATGGAAGACTTCAAAATGCTTTCAAAAATAGTTTTCCCTTTCACAGAGAAAACAAATTATGTAAGGTTTTATTAAATGAGGGGGTGAAAGGTTATTTCACCGCAGTTGTCCCAAGCTAGCCGAGCGAATAAGAAATATTCGCCAATAAGACACATGCGTCGTCTTCAAGCGAAAAAAATAGGCAGAGAACTTAAAGTAAAAGGGAAATTTTGAATCGACTGCTGTTCTGACTCGTGACATCGCCCTTATCACAGGAATCGCCTGCAGTCATGAGGAGTCGTTCGCCGTCGGAGCCTAAGCTCGCTACAATACTTACTATTTCCTCAAGGCACAGTGGGCCGAATTGCCAAATAATTGGCAAAAAACCTAATACTGCAGATATCGAGCTGAAACTTGGTATTTTATAGCACTCTAAATATTAAAGCAAAATTTGAAGTTAATTTGACCAAGCCTATCCCAACCGCCTATATATGGCAACATTGCTAATACGTGATCATAAAACAAACTTTTGAGAGCTGTGAGTAAGAAGCTTAAATTTGAAAGGGACTTCGGATTTTTTTAGGTAAATAGTGGTAAATATGAAAATAAATAAAAAAATTTTGGAAATTAAACGATTTTTATAACTAAATTCTTACTTATTAATCAATTTTTTCTACTATTGAAGTCTACTGTGCCTCAAAAGCTGCAAAATCCCGGTAACAGGCTTATTATTTTCTTTTACAACACACTTTATTCTTTATTTTTATTTTAACAAAATATAAAGAGGTAAAAACTATATAGGTAAATATAATATATATTTTACAACTGTCTAGTCCACAAATGTCGAAACATATCTGACTTTGGCGGCTATTTGTAAAAATAAGAGCATCTTCCAATAGGGTGATTTCTTTTGGCCCACCTTGTACTACACACAAACGCAGAAACAGTTTTTACTCCACAGAAGACCAGCACTTTGGCTAAGTTTTCACTCACATATATGAAATATATTGATCATTATCAAAAAATGTTTTCATTTATACATTCAGAATGCATTATTTGCAATTACATTTTCTGCAAATTTAGATGATGTGCAAGTCCACAAAGTTACCAAAAACTTGACGCCAATTTTATCGCAACAATCACTTGACTCATCAGCTGACTTTTATAATCGATAACAATTTCAGGGTTACCAAACTATCAAAAATATTATTCGATTTTTAGTGTATAGACTATTTAGTTTAAAGAAGTATTATCAAATTAGTTTTCATGAAATTTTTTGATTTTATGCCAATTATTTGGGGATTTGGCTCAATGCCATGATATTCAGGCAGATCAGATACATCCGATTTTCGATTACTGATTTATGAATGCCGATTTTAAGCGTTGAATACAGTGATTGCCGATTGCGACTGATAAATTTGGTAATCACGATTGGTGAGACTGTAAAATTGAGAAATTGAAAATGAACTACTGAACTTTCAGCGTTAAAAGCCCTCAAAAATTGTGACAATGTATTGTTGACCAAATGCATTAAGCCAGAGAATAACCTAAACTAAGCATTCAGTGTGATCGTAAGCATTCAGTGTGAATATGTAGAATGTAGAAATATTTAGAAAACCTACATTTTCGTGTGGTATTTATATTGCTGTATGGAAAATGCAATGTTATTTGAAAATAAGCTGGTTTTACCTTTGTCAACGCAGCATTTATCTTTTTAACTAGCTTAGTTAATTTTTTATTTCTACTTGTATCATGTAGTTTTTCTACATACCACGTTTAACTTTCTGTTTTCAATATTTAGTGTGTGAAATTTGGCAGGGAGAACGTTTCGTTAAGGATTGCCGCTTCTACACGCGGCGTGTAGCTAATTTTATTTTCTCTGTGTAGTGAATGAAGAACCGAAATCAAACGCAAGGGCATCATTCAATAGCTCAGTTTATTGGCTGTCTATCTTGTGCCCCGTTTTCTCACAGATTTCTTAAACAAAATTCAGCTAGTCAAGCGTGCAAAAAAGATATTGTATTTATAAGTTGAATGCATTGTTTAGTTTACTTACGTAGTTGGATCGTATGTCTTTTTATAGCAACGATTTCTAATTTTACACTTTGCTGTTTACATTTGATGCCATAAAGCCAAAATTGAGGTCAATATTTTCCCGCAGTCAAATTTTCTTTGCAACAAATTTTCCTATTTTATGGCAAAAAGTTTGCTCTTCCTGATTCGGAATGGCTTAAGCATTGTGAAATATTTCAATTGGCTGAGCAGAATAGAAGCAGCTACAGGTGGTATAACAATTTTGTCTCCTTCATGATATTGAAAGTTGTATTTTTACAAAATAAATTTGTATGTAGGATTCCACTTGCCTTTTCAATGTCACAGACCGCACTTCTGCTCTTTGTCACCCAATTTATGGTTATTCCTGTGAGAGCTAATGCTGTAAAATTTTGCTGTTCCTAACAAGTAAAAAAGAAATTTTGTTATTTAAGGCCACAGACAGCATCTTTATGCCTTACAGCATTCTTAAATTTTGGTTTGGGATAAATTGAGCATTTTTTTGGCCAAGCTTAAAGAAATTTTTTTTGGCAAAGCAATTTTACTGAATATTTAAATGTATACCACAGGCAGTTGGAATGAAGAATAAAGTGTACTTTCCAATTTGCATTTCAGATAAAATAAGAAGGAAATATTCTAGTTTAGATGTCCAAATAATTATGCAGTTTGCAATATATATTTTCTAACCAAAGAACTTCCAAAGTAATCCTTCATATTCATCCATTTACCCCCTTGCAAATATTCCATCATCATTTTCCAGTAAACTACCAAACTGAAACATTAAAATGTAATTAGGTTGTACAACAGTAGCTCTCACACATATGCAGAACAGAACATTATGATATTTATGGCTGTTGCCTGTTCACAGCACATTCAAGTGTACTCCAGGTTAAACCAGAGAGCAGCAAGAATGGGTAATGGCATAGAGAGTTGTTTTTTCCATGTGTGTTATTAACGATCGAATAAATCATGCTCGAGTGCATTCGCTTACACTAAGTTCTTAGGTACATACTTTCCGCAGCCACTGTGGCCCTGCTAATTGGTTAACAAAGTGTATTAGGTTCATTTAATTTTCTTGTAGTTATTTAATGTTATTTTTTGTTAAAGACGTGGAAAATTACACGCAAAAACTATGATAATCCGCAGATTCTTAACAGATTCTGCTGCTATTAATTCGATAGCCAATATTTTGCTGTCGATATACGATTTAAAGTAACCTCGCACTGTTAAACAAAACCAATAAAATGTTGTGATTTTTAATCAAAGTGAAGTTGATTTAATAATGATACAGAATAATGCCGAAATTGCATTGCATACTGAATTCTCCTAGTCTCCAGTATTATCGCAGTGACCTCCAATTGATTTTTTTTTTAAATGGTGTGCCAAAAGGTCAACATTTCAATATGTTTTAGATCCTGTTGCATAGATTGACCATCAGCTACAAACGTTTGGGAGACCAAGCTCTCGATGCTACACATAATCCTTAGGGCTACTAGTGTGCTTCGCTGGTCGGTTGCGCCTGCGAACACCCAATGAAGGGACCTGGTTTCCATGAAGGAAGATTAGTTCAATGAAACGCCCTCTGCGCTACCTGTCTTGAAGCGCTTCGCAGATGGCATTTTCAAGTGGTACCAGTTGGCGTCCTTCAGCGCTACCTAGGCTTCCCTGCACTACATCACTTTGAACAAATGAATTTTTTAGTATAATTAATATTTCAATATGTTGCGACATGATTTACCGCTTTTGCGCTTATTTTGAATTTGATCTTCTTCTTACTCAATTGAACAGGCACAAAGATCAATTCGCATCATTCATTCTATATGTCATAGCGAAATGAGGCGATAACAGTTTGTTACTACGTTTTTAAGCTTTTGAATAGGTTACAGGCGAGCATAAACACCATTTCAAGAATTCGGCTACTCCCGAAAGTTGACTATGAATTTTCCGTCAATTCATAAAATGCAGATGCGCAGCTAACTTAACGCTGCCCTTATGGTGCCAGATGTGTTGTTTTCTCATATATGCGCTGGTTATTTTGTGAATTCATAAAAGCAGCATAACCAGGAACTATTTTGATTTTGCAAATTGAAGAAATCATGAATTTCATAGCATAAAAGTAGTATGTTATTGGTTACGTTATTGGTAACAAAACGTAATGGCAATACGTATTCATTTTTGGTGTGGAGTGGACACTGCATTTAAAGCTGCGACCCGAAAAAATAACGCAGCAGTTTTTATACCCTTGCAAAGAGTATTATAAAATTGTGCGGATGTTTGTAACGCATTGAAGGAAGCATCTCCGACCACATAAAGTATATATATTCTTGATCAGCATGACGAGCTGAGTTGATTTAGCCCTGTCCGCATGTTCGCCCGTCCGTCTGTCCGTCTGTCTGTTTCTATGCTATCTCCTCCGTCAGTTTTAAAGCTATCCTCACCAAACTTTGCATTAAGTCTTCTGGTACATATACGCTGCACATTTGTTGGAACCGGCCGGATCGGATGACTATAGCATAAAGCTGCCATAGGAACTATCGGTCGAAAAACTAGTCTTAGTGAGAAAAACTTTTTTGTTTTTAATGGAAACGCCTCCAAAGTACGTATTTCTTAGTTTACTGCCCTTTCCCATGATTTCACAAAGTTTGGTCGAAATCGGATGACTATAGCATATAGCTGCCATAGGAACTATCGGTTGAAAAACTAGTTCTAGTAAGAAAAACTTTTTTGTTTTTAATGAAAACGTCCCTATCATTGGCATACACTTATTTTAAATACTTTTACACAATTCCACAAAGTTTGGTCAAAATCGGATGACTATAGCATATAACTTCCATAGGAATGATCGGTCGAAAAACTAGTTCGAGTGAGGAAAACTTTTTTATTTTTAGTGAAAACGTCCTTTTTATTGGCATACACTTATTGTATATACTTTGGACACATTTCTACAAAGTTTTATCAAAATCGGAAGACTATAGCATATAGCTGCAGTATGAATGATCGGTTGAAAAAGAAGTTCTAGTGAGTAAAACTTTTTTGTTTTATATGGGACCGCCTCCAAATTTCGTAATTAACAGTGTATAATGCTTTTCTATGATTTCACCATCTTTATAGTATAGATCCCATAGAAAAGTAATGTCAAAAAAGTAGTCTTAGGAAAACTTTTTTGTTTTCAATGGAAGCTGCAATGGTATACAAAACTTCGGCCGAGCCGAAGTTAACTTTCCCTATATTTTTCAGTAGTTTTATCTTATGCTGAAAGTGAGTACTAAGAACCGGTTTTGGAAAATTCTCTCAGGAAATGTGGAAATTTAAAAAAAAAACTGTTGTATGCAACTTATTGAATTTGATTCGATTGGTCTCAGATTTTTTTTCAGAGATCTATATTAAAATTTAACAATGACTGCTCACTTTTTTTCCGGAAATTCACCCCCTTGGTGGAAATTGGGTGGTAAAGGTTGAATGGGTTGAATTTTAGTTTCCAGCGATTAGCTCCAAGTTCTTGTTCAAAGTTACTTATAAAAAATAAGATCAACGTGACTTCTAACTTTTGGAAAATCTACCCCCAAAGTCGGTAATTCGGCGGTAATTCATCGGATCGGGATCAAACTCGTTTTCAGAGATCTACATGAAAAATTAACAATGAGTGCATACTAATTTTCCGGAAAATTCACCCTCTTGGTGGAAATTCGATGGTGAAGGTTGTGTGGGTTGAATTTTACTTCGCAGCGATTAGCTCCAAACTCTTTTTCAAAGTTACTTATAAAAAAATGATCGTGACTTTCAATTTTTAGAAAATCTACTCCCAAAGTCGGGAAATTTGCGGAAAACTATTGTATGCAAATTTTTTGTTTATCAACGGATTGGGGTCAAACTCATTTTCAAAGATCTATATGAAAGTTCAACAATTACTGCATACCAGTCTTCTGAAAAATCTACCCCTCTTGGCGGAAATTGGTGGGTAAAGGTTGAGTGGGTTGAAGATATCTGGATTATAAAGGTGGTCATGACCTGACTGGGAATATTATACAAATTTTCAGTTCAACGCGGGCTGCCGTTTTCATTGTACTTGGTTGTGCGCGGGGCCTAAAACTGGACCTGGAGGTGGAACTGGAGGTGAGATGGCCATGGAAGTGGCCCAGGAGGTGGACATGGAGGTGGACCTAGAGGCGGACTTGGAGGTGGATAATGGTCCCAAAACCGCAAAATTTGGCAAATTCTTAATTTCAGTGAAACTTTGGGGATTGGTTAGACGCTTGCCCGGGAAGGTTTCTAAATAGAAGAAATTGACAGAAAATGGTGCTCATGGTTGGGGAGTTGGTAAAAAATGTCCCAAAAATGTGTGTTCAAGGCCAATCCTTATTTTTGGGCCGATCTTTATCAAATTGGGTTGGTAACTTTAATTTTTAAAAGTCCAGCACCAAGATCGGAAATGTCAGGTGTGACTTTTTTTTTAACTGCGGGCGGAGCTTAAGAGTTAATCTTCGTTTTGAGCCGATGTATGTAAGATACGGTCAAATAAATCCACCCCCCCACGTCGGAAAAGAAAACTGATACCCTTATTGGTTAAAATAGCTTAACTGACGGCGGAGTAGCGAAGCAAGCCGGGTTATTTGCTAATTAACTATATTCAGCCAGTTCAAACTTGAATATAAACGATCTCATAAGATACATGTCCAAACAATCCAAGGGACACAAGCGATTCGACGCTGAGAGAATGTAAGGAAAATTTATTATTGTGTAACATTTATATAATTGTGTCCACTTTTCTCCTTCGACTACGTCAGGCGCTTTGAAAACATATAACAGTAGCACGTGTTGCAGAGCGTTTATATAAACATAATTTGAAGATTTTAACTTCTGAAAGTTTAGCCTTTAGTTGATGTTTCTCTTTTCGAACTATCGTATATGCGATATTTGCTACTAAAATACAAATTTTAGTTCTCTTCTATTACAGCAGCTAACTTCCTTGTACTCTTTCTCCTTTCAGAGTATATTACAGTTTTCTTTTCGACTATTTTATTTTACTTTTCTTGTTTTGTTAATAGATTCAGGCATTGTTGTTGCCTCTTTTGCTTTTGCAACCAACTTTTCTGACTTTGCTGTTGTACGTTCAATTCAATAAAAATTTAGTATTATACGTGTTGCTGGGAGTTAATCTTTGTTGTGTTTCTCCTTTGGTAATTGTTTGTTTGGTATGGCCTGTACCAGTCAAAGTTTGCCATTGCCGGTTTTTGTTTTGTTTTTATATTTTGGTACAATCACCTAATGGAAACACTTAGAAGATGGCTAATAGAATTTAATTAGCCTTTTACTGGAATTCCAAAGAAATTCTTAAATTACCCGCAATATGTAGGAAATTGAAAATCAAAGACTAATAGTTCAATTCATAGTTAACTTAACTATTTCAATTAGTTTTATTTAAGCACAACTTTTCAGCATAAGTAGCTTAAATCTTTGCCTCTTGATAAGTTGTTAAAAGTTCAAGTTCTGTCAAATGGTTTAAACTTTCTCTTCCTCTAAACTGCATTGTCCTGCTTTTATGCCCAATTAGAAAAGTTTTTAAATTGTTGCTTCTGCTATTGGTTTGTTTATATATATTTTTATTTGGCACTTAAGCTTGTTACTTGCAACAAACTTTGTTAGGAGTTTCCTTTGCGAAAAGTTGGCAATTTTCTACTTGACCTGCAAGTGTTTCCAAATGAATTTCTTACCATAATTTTTTTTTTCAGAAAGTTACTAAAGGCTTATGGAAAACTATTCAAGTGTTTGAATTGCAGGAAGGCAAAGGGAAGAAAGGAAAATCAATATTTCTGTGTTTGACTGTTCAACACTCACAACTCTTGGCGGAGGAACAAAAAAATCTTGATGAAATATAAGCATTACCGTCATATACTTTTTGTGTGGTTATAAGACCAGGCAGGCACACACAATAAATTGACTCTCAAAATTTGCATTGTGTAAATTGCTTCCGTTGTTGTTTTTCCTCTCGGAAGCTGCCAAATGTTTAGCAATTTCCAGAAGCAGGATAAGAAACACAAATCATTTTGTTTTGTTTTTTCAAAGCTTTGGCAACTCTTTGTTGCTTACATGAAACTCGAATGCTTGGGACATTTCAGAACAATTCGCGGTGATTTATTGTGTGCGAAAACAGAAATATCGAAAAATTTATTATAAGTGTTTGATGTACCTTATATTTTACCAATAAGTGGAATGCAACTTGTACAATCAATAACCAAAAGCCACCTTAATCTAGCGAAATGGCCCAAGGAAAAGGCAAATTGCAGCCCTCCTTCCTTCCAACCGATCGACTTAAAACAGGGGCCGACGAGGGAAAATCACATTTTCGAATTAGTATATGTGCGCATAAACAGCAGGAGGAGAGTAAAATATATCTGTCTCTCTCTGACACTCAGTGATGATTGAAGTTGAGAGCAGCAACTAAACCTTATTCATTTTGCTGATACTGTCCGTGTGACGGCAGCGCTGCCTTAAGAGTTTGCCTATGCCCAGTAAATAGCGACGTGCCGGCTGCTCCAATCCAACTCGATCTTGGGACTTACCCTTTTCACGGCGGGACTGCCTTTCAGTATTATTTTGGGGAAATGCATTAGGCTCATCTGGCTCATTCTCTCCAATGTATTGACTTGCGCTCATATTCGCCGCTACGCAGTTTTCGGTAAACTATTGTGGCGACATCGCTTACTGCAGACCAATTCTCTTCCGAGTCAAGCATAATGCTCACCAGGTTACAAGCGTCTGTTGCCGTTCTAACCCTCTTGTTCATTTTATTTGTTTCTTTAAAGAATGTACTAAAAATATATGTTCTGAGTCTTGGGTGACCATAGGTAATGTTTGAAGCACCATGTCCTGCCACATTTTTCCACATTTTTATACCCTTGCAGAGGGTATTATAAAATTGTGCGGATGTTTGTAACGCATTGAAGGAAGCATCTCCGACCACATAAAGTATATATATTCTTGATCAGCATGTCGAGCTGAGTTGATTTAGCCTTGTCCGTCTGTCCGTCTGTTTCTATGCTATCTCCTCCGTCAGTTTTAAAGCTATCCTCACCAAACTTTGCACGAAGTCTTTTGTAAATATTTAACTTTTCATCGTAGTACGCCCTATCTTTTTGACTATATGATTGATGATAAGCCTTTGGAACGCATCTACAAATTTAATGATTTGGGAATATAATTTATGCCCAAAATGTGTTTCAACGGTCATATATCGGTCATTGCCAATAAAGCTATGGGAGTTCTTGGTTATATCAAAAGATGGTCTAAAGAATTTAATGACCCATATGTCACCAAACAATTATATGTTTCTCAATGGTTCAGACCTAATCAATTTGACTGAATTTGGTAAACACAAAACAATAACCAAAAGCGCATTTGTCGGGATCGGATCGGATGACTATACATATAGCTGCCATAGGAACGATCGCTTGAAAAATTCTCGAGCTCTTAAGAAGAAAAAACTTTTTGTTTTTAACTGGAAACGCCTCCAAAGTACGTATTTTTTTACTATCCTTCTTTACTCTCCTCTTCTTGATGTAAAAATATCACTATTTAAACAAATTTGATGATTTCACTAAGTTTGGTCGAAATCGGATGACTATAGCATATAGCTGCCATAGGAACGATCGGTCGAAAAACTAGTTCTAGTGAGAAAACTTTTTTGTTTTTAGTGGAAACGTCCTTATCATTGGCATACACTTAATCTATATACTTTTGCACAATTCTACAAAGATTGGCCCGAAATCGGATGATCTATACATATAGCTCCCCTAGGAAGATCGGTCGAAAAACTAGTTCTAGTGAGAAAACTTTTTTTTTTTAATGAAAACGTCCTTTCATGTTGATAACACTTATTTTATTTACTTTGGACACATTTTTACAAAGATTGCTCAAAATCGGATGACTGTAGCATATAGCTGCAGTATGAATGATCGGTCAGAAAAAGAAGTTCAAGTTAGAAAAACTTTTGTCTTAAATGACGATCGCCTCCAAATTTCGCAAATTATCAGTGTAGTTATGACTTTTTCATGATTTTACCAAGTTTAATCGAAATCAGACATCTTTATAGTATAGGTCCCATAGAAAAGTAATGTCCCAAAACTTCGGCCGAGCCGGAAGTTAGCTTCACCTATTTTTTTCAAATCAATTTTACTCTGATATGACAAACATCAAAATTGACATGTTCGTAAAAAATAAAAAAAAAAAAGATATGCAGAAGGTTTTTTATAAAAAAAAAAAAAAAAAAAGAGGGGTTAGTTGGCTCGGTCGGACAGCTACCTTTAGAGCTATCAATAAAAAAAATTTTTTATTAAGTATAATTTTTTTTTGTCGGTTTGTTGAGAAGTTTTGATGGTTAATTATTAAAAAGTGGGGGCCAATAGAGAAAAGGTTTGAACGGGTGTAATAATTAATAGAAAAAAAATTTTTTTATTTTTTTTTTGGGGGTCGGATCCAACCCCCCACCCCCTGCGGCCGCCCCCCACCCACCCACCCACCCCCCCCGCCCCACCCCCACAATCTTTCCCAAATCCCACTAAATTGCACCCTTTTGGTTGTGGGCCCCGGAGGATGTCGTCTCCTGTTCTCTAGTGATCTGTTTCTGTTTTGGGTCAGTACTCGGTTCAAAAAATTTATTTTTAGTGCTTTCCAGCAGGTGGGTGGTTTATATAAAAGTTGGGGGGGGTTTTTTATTTTTGGGTATTTAAATGGTTTTGTACTACGTCTATCGTTAACACAAGGCAGTACTTTTTTGTGCTTGTGCCTCGTTGCCATTATGTGCCCTAAATGGCCTTCTCAACGATTTAAGCGACCTGCTGGATGACATTATTTGTGGATCTTTAATTTCTGAACTGTCTTCCACGTTTCACGTTGCCTTGACCCTATTTGCAATCGGTATCAAGCATGGATGGGAAGCAGTCTTTCCTGCACAGAAAAAATGGATAGTTTTTGCATTTTGATATTGCAATATCCATTTTTAAGATGCATTCAATATTTTCGAAGTCGATAAATTTTTAACATAAAGATTCTAAAATATCCAAAGGAAAGGTAAAAACTATCCATCTAAACTGTTGAAAAATATTCTCTTATTATATATCCATTGGATCTTTATCAAATATCCATTTGATCTTTTTATACCCTTGCAGAGGGCATTCTAAAATTGTCCGGATGTTTGTAACGCATAGAAGGAAGCATCTCCTACCACATAAAGTATATATATTCTTGATCAGCATGACGAGCTGAGTTGATTTAGCTCTGTCCGTCTGTCCGACTGTTTCTATGCTATCTCCTCCGACAGTTTTAAAGCTGTCCTCACCAAACTTTGCACGACGTCTTTTGGTAAAAATACGCTGCACATTTGTCGGAACCGGCCAGATCGGATAACTATAGCATATAGCTGTCATAGGAACGATCGGTCGAAAAACTAGTTTTAGTGAGAACACTTTTTTTTTCAATTGAAACGCCTCCAAACTTCGTATTTCTTAGTTTACTATGCTTCTCCATGATTCCACCAAATTTGGTCGAAATCGGACATCTATATAGTATAGCTGTCATAGAAAACTATAGTCAGAAAAGTAGTCTTAGTTAGAAAAACTTTTTTGTTTTCCATGGAAATGTCCTCAAAATTGGCATGCCTTTGTTTTATTTGCTCCCACTCAATTCTACAAAATTTGGTAGAAATCGGATGACTATAGCATATAGCTGCCATAGGAACGATCGGTCGAAAAAGAAGTTCTATTGAGAAAAACTTTTTTGTTTTAAATAGGATCTCCTCCAAATTTCGTATATAACAGTATGTTATGGTATTTCATGATTGCACAAAGTTTGGTCGAAATGGGACATCTATATAGTATAGCTCCCATAGAAAAGTAAGATCAGAAAAGTAGTGTTATTTAGAAAAACAAACTGCAAGGGTATACAAAACTTCGGTTATCTTTCCCCTATTTTTATAATGTCCTTTCAATATTCATTTGATCTGAATTACATATCCCGTGGATCTGTTATTAAGATCATATCCATATTAAAGACGGCATAAAAATCAATTGATCAATTTTTTTGTGAATATAATTATGAAGGGTCTAACAAGATAAGGGAAAGGATGCGGCCCAATGACGGGAATTTCGAAATTTTCTTTTTAATTCAATGGGTTAATTCAGCACGTCTGGTTCAGAGATGCTCAAATAAACGAATGTAGAATAGCCTGGTCCAGATTTAAAAAATTCTGGAAATTGAAATACATCCCGATGGATTCTGAAAGGGCTTTCGTCTACATCGTTTTTTGCTAGCCTCTGCGGACTTTGTAAGCTGCTGACGGGCAGTTTAATGCAGCGCTTACTATTCTGCAAAAGAACCCATGCCTCTGGTTCGCTGTGACAGTCTTCAAGCTCTCAGACTATTGTTCAATAGGCTGAATGTCTGCTGCCGTGCCTGGGCTTTCTTGATTGCATAGACGCATCACATGCTTGTAATATGATACTACCGTATCGTGAGGTTCCGCTGTAAAAATACGAAATTTTCAAAGCAAGCCTCTGTCCAATACAAATACACCCAGCAACGGTATAATAGTCATCAAATTTGTAGTTTGCATTTTGCACTTTTACTGACACGATAAAAGTGCTAAAGTTTTGTGAATGCACAAAATTTTATGTACTCTGTTGTTCCTGCCATTATATTATAGCGGCCCAGAGACAAATATGCATGGAAAACACCTCCCTATTCACCTATCTCTCCCACTCTCTCTGTCTGTCCGCCCGGATGTGTGAAGTGTGGCACATAGAAACAGGAAATTTCCATTTATATTGCATTAAATTTACACCAGCAGCATGGCAATCCCAAGATAGACGAAAGCGAAATTGGTTGCATACTTTTGTGGATGGGCTCGGGGGATGTAACTGACCTCATTATTACACCTTCAATTAAATAAATTATAACATATTACTTTGCTAATTGCCTAAATGGGGGAGAGAGAGAGAGTAAAGCCTCCAACATTAACCAATCCCCTGAGCAACACATACATATGTGTACGTAAGTCTTTATCATCATTTCGGCATAATTCGCCAATTGGCTTTGGCATTTATCATCCGCCTCCCACACATAAATAATTCAAGGCAAATTCCTTACTCGCTTTCCAAATCGCATTATTTCATCGAGTTAATAAAATGCCTCGTTAAAAGCAACACAAATGTGCGTATGTGCTTTCACGTACTTTCTCAAACGAAACCCTCTTCGAAATGCTTTTTCTGTCTAGGGATTTTGCTGGCTCAGCTGAGGAGTTCAATGTACGCTCTGCGTCAACAATAAAATTGAACGGCAGGAGGATAATAAAATTTATGCATTTTGATTTATGAGTTTAACTCAGTGGCCGCCAACAGCAGGCGGTGCGTATACGTGATATTTAAAAATGGCAATTTGTGTGTGTGTGTGTGTGTTGCCCCGGCATCAAGATAGGTGGGGGGATTAGACATTAGGGTTATATATGATGTAAAAAGGATTTTTAATCAGTTAATTGCTGAGTTGTGGTTTTGTGTGGGACAACTTTTTCGTAAAAGCCTTGCTTAATATGCAAAAGTTTCCTATCGCAACTCTGCGAAATTAAAACGATTACACACAGATAACGTGTTATTAAACCCTCCAAACATTCCTGTCTTTACTAAGACAATTCATTGAACCTGCATGTCAGTCAGCTGGAACTATTTTGTTCGCGTGCCTTGTCTAGGTTTGCGTGTTCCTTCCCAGGAAGTGTGCACTCTTGCATTTCAACAATATTTGCAAAACTTTGCTCACCTGAGTTTAATTATCAAGCCAAGCCGCAAATGCAGTATTTTTCGCACAAAGGCATAAACTTCTTGGCAGGAAAAACTTTAGCTAAAGTATTGAGTCAAAGTAGAATAAGCTTTTCATTAAGCTTCCGCACCCTGGCTAAAACAACAGTATAAAGTTCAGCACAGCGGAGAGAGGGACACGGGGGGAAAACGAGTTTACAACTATTCACAGTTGCCGTTGCATACTTTGCGGCATTTTGAGTACTTTGTAAATAAACCCAAACAAGAAAGTAAAAAAAAAGGAAATTGTTGTGTGCCGCTTCGCTGGTTAGAATTAAAAGAAATATGAAAAAAAAACTGATGGGCTGTTGTTGCTGTAGCACTTTGTGTGATGAGCCAACTTTGTTTGCCAACTGCCATATGTCAGAAACTGGGCCAACCTAAGCTGCTTATCAGCTTCTTTTTCAACTATCTTAGCTAATTTGCTTTCATTTCATTTCACACCACATTTATTTTATCATTTAAATGAGCTTGCCAGTTGGAGCAGGCAGTCATGAGCCGGAAACATGTGCGAAAAGATGCATAAATATTTGCTAACAGAAAAAGGAAACTCTTAACGTTTCCTAATCTTCTTAAAGATTACACCAGTTTACATGACAAGACAAAAGTTGGTTAATTAGCATCCACACAACAAAGAATTTCGCTCTCTGTTCTGGGAAATTTACATTTTCTGCTAAAATGAAATTGTTATAAGAGCATTAGCTTAGCTTAAGTTTTCTCATTGGAGTTGTGCTTTAATAACTAGGTCTAGATTTTGCTGCGGGCAGGAATATGGTCGTTAGTAGCGCAAGATTTAAACACCGCGACAACCAAATGGCGACCTGGAGGACCCCGACCCAAATAAAACGGAAAACCAGATTGATCACGTTGTGATATACGGAAGGCATTCATCGAGTGTGCTAGACGTACGTTCTTTCCGAGGATACAAGTCATAGACTCGGATCACTACCTTGTTGCAGCCAAAGTACGCACGCGGCTCCATTACACATGCCTCACGCTCTAGTACACGTCGAAAGCTGAACATAAACGGAAAATGACCCCCGAAGCCTTACAGAGCAAACTCACCCCCCCATTTGCAAAATTTTAGGAAATTTTACTTTTCCCTTCTAAAATAGGTATACGTATTACATGAGTACTCCACAGAGACTCTCGGATATGTCGAGCACTCCCGAAAACAGTCATGGTACGATGATGAGTGCCGCCGCGCTACTACAGTAGAAGAAGTCTCCCAGGTCGGGAGCAATGCGAGCTGTCTAGAGCAATATCGGGCAGAAAAGGAGAGAGGAGGAAGCCGCCTTTAAGAAGGAAAAAAACTGAGAGAAATGAAAGGCGTATGCGTGAGGAAGTCGGAAAGCCTTTGGGCAGGTGCCCACTATGTAAGGACGAGCCGAAGTCACAGTCCAAAGGTACTAGACAAATGGAGGAACTATTTCTACAACTTGCTGGAGGCGATGACGAACACAATGAAGCCTCCTTGAGAAGTAGTGGAACCACCAATCGATGATATAGAAATAGACCCACCGGACAATAAAGAAGTTTGGTTAGCCATAAAAAGACTGGAGCCGATGAGCTGCACGTTGAATTGTTCGAGGCTGCCTGTGAGCTGGTAAGGTGCATGCACCAACTCTATGCAGAATTTAGAGAGTATGCCCGAAGATTCAAGTCTAAGTGTTCTCTGCCCAATACTTAAAAAATAGAGACCCTAAAAAACAATCTGCGCCTACCAGGGATCAGTCTCCTACCCATCGCATATAAGGTTCTGTCATGTATTATTATACGTCTAAAGCCGTGAATGAGCTAACTGATCGAACCTTATCAGTGTGGCTTTTCTAAGTTTTATTATGTTACATGTTTGGGTTTTGTTTTTGTGTCTGCTTAGTTGTAAGGGTTTTAACATCTAAGTTTAATGAATTATTGCTAGTTTTTGTGTTTGAATATTGTTTAAGATTAAGTTTAGCTTACTTGTATCAGTTATATATTAATCGTTTACTATTTACTTACTGTTAAACAAAGTTTTTAAGTTGTAATATGTTGGTAAAAAATGGTGAGTAATTGTTGAGAGTTGTCTATTCGGTTAGTTCTGGTATTAGTCAGGTTGTGTGTATTCTGTTTGTTGCGAAATTTAAAGTTAAATCCTGCGGTTTGCCAGATCACCTGGGTGGATTCTTTGGAGCCTGCGTTTTGCCCTTATCCCGTTTATCCTATCCCGTTTATCCTGGCAAGGTTGTTTGGATGGGCAGCTACCATATCCAGGTACCTCGCTGCCTGGACGTTAATGGTATCTCCCACCATCGAACGCCACATTCTCGTTCAATGCCCCGAGTTCGGATGAACCACTCTGCTCCAGAGTGTCTCTCAGCGGTTAGTGTGCGCGAACAGAGCATGAGGTCGTGCGCGATCCCGCTTCAGAACTTTATCTAATGAAATTTTTTTTTTTACGCTTTAGCCCCACCTCTTGCTGTTGGCGCCAGCAATGCAGTTTGAAAGCCTCTCCAAAAACTGCCGTTCAGATTCGGCGTTAATTATGGTCCTTTCTCTTGTGCTAAAATTAGAAGCGCACAAGCCAAGAGATTGAGAGATTTGGTTTCTCGCCTCGCAAGCCGGTTCTCATCTTGAGTGATTATTTTTACCTCTGCTCCAGATCCTTCTGGTTTTGGCCTGGAAGAATTTGTTCAGGTGGGTTCCGCCGATGCCATGCACCTGAAACGCCTAAACCTCCAAATCGGTGGCAGGATCACTTTGTATACGAGGACCTTGTTTAGCGAAAGTTTGTTGTTGGCGCGAGTAGCCAACTCATCCTCTCTCTTTCTGGCGATCCCCTGCAACTTCGGCGGCCATGGTTTAAAGTAGAAAGCCTCCCTTGTCAATGTAAACTCCATGTTACTTGTGGTCCCAATTTGTGAGGGAGGACCTCTCCATGCAAGGAAGACGCCAGGGCTACGTCTCTCTTCCTTGAGCGTTTGGGTGACAGATACGCACTTTTCAGGGTTGATGGAGATGTACCAACGACAGGCATAGTTCGCAAACCTTTTGAGATACTTGCAACGCGTCTCGTGTATAAGCATCTATCACGCGCCATGATCGTCGTGTCGTCGGCGAAGGTGGCGATTAGAAGGTCCTGCGGCTCCTCAGTTGGAATGTCCAAACGCAGTAGGCATGTCTGCTGTGAACTGGCTGTAGAGTGTTGGTCCCAAAACGACCTTACCCTGCTCGAATTCTTCTGGGATGCAAGGCCATCCTGACAACTTTAAATGTCCCTGTCGGATAGGAAAGATCTGACCATCAAGAAAGCTGATTGAGCTGCCCTTCAGCTTGGCTAGTGAGCCATCATGCCGGACCGGCAAATGGCTGTTGGATATCCAAGTACGCTGCCACAACGTACTCCTTGGCGTGGAATCCTTCCAGGACGAAGTTGACAACTTTGCAGCTGCTTCTGGTTCTTTCCGTCAAAATAAGAAAAGAACCTCTCCGAGCCTTTGATACCAGAAGAGGTTTTAGCAGGGGTGACACCTTGTATCGGTGACTACCTTTAATCTGCTGATGGAGATATACTGCGCCAGTGCCCAAATTGCCAACAGATCGGGCACCATCTATACATCTATATAAAAGTGAAAGTATGTTTGTATGTTTGTCCCTTATGGGCGTCCAAAGCCGCTGAACCGATCTTCACGAATTTTTCACAGTAAGTTCATGTCGATCGGGAAGTGTAGGCTATGTCTCTCATGTCTGTGAAATGGTCCAAAAAAAACCGAGAAATTTGCAAAATTATACCGTTCATCCGATTGTTAAAATTTGGGAATGGTTTAACGCTTGCCTAGACGGTTTCTAAGTTGAAAAAAATTTGCGGCCAAAAGCGCGAAAATGGCAAAGTTTACGTTTTCGCTAAAACTTTGGGAAATTGATCGACGCTTGCCCGGGAAGGTTTCAAGTAGAAGAAACCACGAAATTTGCAAAATGTTCGTTTGTTATAAAATTTGGAGAATGTTTGGACGCTTGCGCGTTAAGGATTCTGATTTGAAGAAATGGGCGGGAAATAGTCCAAAACCGCGATAATTCAAAAACTATACCGTTCATCCGATTTCGATGAAATTTTGGTCAATGGTTACACGCTTGACCGCGAAGGTTTCTAAGGTCCAAAAATCGCGAAATTCTAAAAACTATACCGTTCATCCGATTGCAATCAAACTTTGGGGAATGAATTGAACGCTTGCTCTGGAGGCAGAAAATTGTCCAAAACCGCGAAAATTAAAAATTGTGCGGTTTTGGTAAATTATTGATCGTGGTTCGACGCTTGCCCGGAAAGGTTTCCAAGTAAAAGACGGAACCGGAAAATGGTCCAAGAACCGCAAGAACGGCAAAATGTTCGATTTTGGATGAAGCTTTGAGGAATGGTTGCCCGCGAAGGTATATAAATTGAAAGAATGGGCCAGAAATAGTCTTAGAACCGGAAATAGTAAATGGCGATAGTAAATGGACATTGACATTATCGGCAAATCGGACCGGAAGCGGTAAGCAAGGCGTTTTAAGAGATTGTGAAGCAGTCAAAACTCGTGGGCTTAGCGGTAAATGAGGAAAAGACGAAGATCCTAGTCTCAGCGCGCAATCTGTTGCAATGGGAGACTACAAAGGACTTTGTCTATTGATAGCTAAACATATAACTCTCTAATAATAACAGCAGCAATGTCGCGACATATTCTAACAGCTAAACAAAAAATTCATGTTTTAAATAATTTTATTTTACCAAGATTACCGTAGACCTAAATTTTACGAACTGCAAGGGCATAGCTTTCCTTTACTCCTTTTTCTATGGAACCGTTTTGAGTAATAGGCAAAAACAAATATCATAGTTCTCCACACTACAATTAGTGCAAAATTTGATTACTGCAGTGGGTTTAGATAGGGGCAGGCAGAACTCTGCCCCAATTGGAAGGCTTTGTGTGTGCCAGCGTAAAACTGTCTGCCACCAAAATGTCGCATTGTTGATTTATGGTCAAGGCAAAAAGCGATTGCAACGAAAATTACTGGGAACTCTGTTCGTTGAAGGGGCCAGACATGCGGGAGAGTATGAAGTTTTGAAATTGATGGTTTGTTTGGCAAGCTGGTGAAGCTTATAATGATGTAAGGTAATGATACTTAAAGAAATACAATAAATAATTGTTGCAGTAGTAGAAGCTGGCCAGCTATTGCCAATGGAAAAACCCCATGTGGCCAGAATGCAAGGCCAAAAAATATACAACAATTTTTATTTAGCTGCTGCTGCCTCGATAAAGTATTTAATTAAAGATAATTTAGACTATTTTATCTGCTTACTATTTGAAAATTAGCAATTTGAAATTCTAAACTCTGATCTGGTACATTTTTGCCCCTCAGTTGTATCTGCTTTTATTTCCATTTACTTAAATTACCAATCAATAATGTCAATTTCTCACCTCAAATGAAAACATAAAAATTCAATTGCTGTTGGTAGCATAAATGGCATTTGCCCTTTTCGCTTTTGGCCATGGCTTAAGTCCTTTTTAAAATGTCAACAAACTAATCCCTACCAAAGCGTCCTTTGTATTCATGCGCCGCGTACCTGCCGATTGTTGTTCGAAGGGGAGAACATCTTCACGGAAAATGAATTTTATTTCAATTTCACATCAATTTCGTAATCTGTTTTGTCGTTTCCTGTCATTGTGGGGGATGATTTGCTCTCTGCTTCAGGGTTGGGCAATGGAAATATCATGTTCAAGAGGCTTGGAGAAAGGGTAACCTGTTGACTTGCTGATTGAAAAATCAGGCTATTGTTAATGGCATACAAAAGAGTTTTGCTTGCCAAGACACGCATTCAGCTAATTTCAATTTAATTTGACATTGTTAGCAACAAACCAAAACATGGTCAGAGTCTGCTGCGAGCTATTTTTGTTCATATCACAATATTTTCTTTGAAACTGCCAGTTACAGCAAACCGGCTTACATTTCTTAGACCAGATCCTATGACAACTGCACAAAAACACCGAAAGCGGACAATAAAAACATAAATTTTCGTGTGTGACAGTCTGAGGAAAGCTGACAACAAGCATTGCCATTGCTTCTGCATTCCTTGTCACCGTCTCGACTCACTGAGTTATGTGTGCGCCCACCTACTTTAACAAACGACATCATCATTACGGAGCATTCCAGCGCCTCGTGGCAATTCATATGACTTAGCCAGAATGTGGCAACTATTTAAGAAATCAAAGTCCTTTCCCCTGGCATACCTTCGCCAGGTTCTTTTTTTTTGGTAATGATGATGATGATGCAACGAAAGGTACACATACTTATTTGTATGACTGTCACCATCCACTTGACGTTTTCAGTGCTGTCATCTGTCATTCTATGTATTATAAGACTGATACTTATATTTTTAAGCGACACGTGGTCAGTAGAGGAAATGGCAACACGTGCCATGCCACTTAAATAGAAAGTCTGAAGGAGAGTTGAGAAATGTTAACGAATTGTCAATTTTCAATTTACGAAAAAACCTTAAGAACCCTCAAAAGTCCATAAACTTACCAGATCGTAATGGCAGACGACCTAAGGCAGTAAAGTTTTACCTTTGTTCTTTTTGAATGAACTAAGCAAGCATATTAAGCTCTGGTATTTTGGGAATATCTTAAATTTAATTAGAAACCGAAATGGTACAAGTTTTTTGGTGTAAAAATTTTAGAGAACTTGCAACATTTACATATACATATGTTGCTTGGATAATAATATGGCTACCAGATGTGATCTGTTACAAAGATTGCTTTGGTTTGTTCTATTTCTAAGTACCGAGAATATTTGCATTTCAAGCAGATACCTCAATTCAAATGCCTTTGTCCAAAATATCTTTGAACATGTTGCCAGGGTGACAAATTATATTTTGACATAAGTACTCTTTTCTGCCATAGTGGACTGTAATATTAATTTAAAGAGGATTGTATTTTTACATAGGTGTGATATCTTTTCTATTCTAGGTCTTTTCTTATCATTTTTGAACTAATTTTAATTTAGCTTACAAGTTTTTTAAAGCCAATTTTAACAATGCCATGTTTGCTAAAACATCTTGCGCCGGCCAAAAAAATTATGAAGTTTGATTTTCTCTGATTAAGAAAAAAATTTTTTTAAAAATTGCATCGATCAGCTCCAAGGCTGCTGCTCTTCTCAGTCACTCCTGAGTCCGTCTCTCCTTTTGAAGATTGTAGTTTTCGGGCCTTGTACGCGATGCCGCTACTTTTTTTCCTTCCTTCATTCCTTCTTCTTCCTGAATAGAGTCACCTTTCTTCTTTTGAAGCCCTCCTTAAGCCGGGCAATTCCCAACGTTTGGCAGGACCATGATTTTGGCCATTTTGTTGATAGCGGAAACCTCCTCGCAGCCGTCCCTTACGTTTGGCAGGTCAGTGTTTTTGGCAATTTTTGTTGCCGGAAACCTCCTCTCGAGTGCCGTCCCCAGCGACTGGCAGGTTTGTGTTCTCTCCTTTCATCTGATCACCTCCTTTTGGTAACGTTTTAAGACCACATTGTGCACATTTTGGCAATATTTTTTGAATAATTATGGAACATCTCGGGCTCTTCTTGGGATCATCGCGGTCCTATTTTGGGAACACAACATGGGCATTTTCCAAACATCTTTGAACCATTTTTGGAAACGTTCTGGTTGTACTTTATGATTGATTTTAGCTAGCCAGTTTAGCCAGCTAAAGGTCAGGCATGTTAAGTTTCCACATAACTTTAAACAGGAAGACACAACAGCTCGCGGGCAGCGCACAGTGTTAGATTTAGCCAATCTAGGGCGACAGAAATCAAAAAATAAAAGTTCTTCTTCTTGTGTATGCT